>VZTH01002031.1:208245-250617 GCA_013397815.1 Aleadryas rufinucha
TTTTTTTTTTTTTTTTTTTTGCATTTGCCATGTATGGCCTAACAGGAGATACATATATGAAGACCTACGTTTTATGTATGTACACATGTATATACATACATATATATATGTGTATATATATATATATACATGTAATACATGAGGAGCATATGCTTACCCAAGCAGGCCACCCAAGTTAGCAGTGCATAGTAATCTGCACTATGTCTGAGGTGTCTGTGTCACAGAAATAATTTCCGAGGTGCAGTTTTGCCTTGCAGATTATCAATCTGTCTGGGTACTCTCCCTTGGGACATGAAAATATTTCCATTTAATTTCCATTAATTTTAATGGAGTGTTTGGTAGAAGGCTATTTAAATCAGGCTGTTAAACTCAGCACTTTGCATTGTTGTGGGAACTGCTGAAATGAAAGTTGAAGGAGCCACTCCTGGGTGAGCAGAAGGGGGTCCAGTGCAGTGGCTCTGGTGGAAAGTGTGGCTGAATTAAATTTTAGTTTATTTCTTACTTGCCTAGCGAATGGAGAGTTAAACAGAAAATCAATACTGAGGTAGCAGTACTGGAATCACTTAGAGTAGAAAAGGCTTTGTTGCAGCAGTTTTGTTTCATGGATCATTTTCAGTCCCTGACCATGGTTCCAAGTGAAAGCAATTCTTGAATAGTCCCACCAACTTCAACTGGATTGACCAAAAATGACCTGAATATTCCCAGGTGCAAATCTCAGTGAGTCTGCTCACATGGCCAATAGTTCATCAGCTGTTCTGGATGTTGTCATATCTTCGCCAGTGTTTGGAAAACCAAGACTTATTGCTGCATCTGGCTTCCACTGCAGTTCAAGGACAAGAGTCTGTTCCACACAGGTGACTGTGCAGGCAGGTCCATCCTTAATTAGAGGTGATTACAGAACAGTAGGATGAGTTATTTGCATCATTTTTTTCTCCTCTATTTTTCTTTTTCTATCAGGAAGTTAGAAGAATAAACACATTTGCCCATCTCTTCACATGCAAAATATGTGATACTTCTGTTCTTTTCAGTCACATAAGGTGTCTAATTTACTGTCACACCATAAACATTAGCTTAATAAATGAACATGACCAGCTTGCCATATGACATGGAAATGGATAAGAAATGGAAATGCCCATAAGAATAAAAGATCAGTCAAAAATGATATAGCCTAAATACACTTCAGGAAGTCTTTTTTGTAAGATTCTGTCACTAGGATAAATTATGTAAAAGCCACACTGTCTTCTATATTTAATTTTGAGGATAATATTCAGAATGGAGTTATAAACAGGCTTATAATTAGTAAATTATATTAAAAAGGAAAACCAGAAGTTTTATTATACCTTTGTACTCAACTTAGAGGTAATTTTGCTGTTACTGGTCCCTAAAGGGACTGGTCAGATATGTATCAGTAATTCCACATATGGTAAAGATTTTTCTTTTAACACTTGCCATTCATAGCTGCACTTCTGTGTATATTTCCTGTTTTCCTTGGTTGTCCCTTCCCTGGTATAATGGTTTTTCACGGAAGTTTTGGCAATTGTTGTGTATTGATCTTTTTACTCCAGCCAAGCCTATGGCAAGTCTCAAAACGGTAAGAAATACGTGCATCCAAAATGCAAATGTATCTGACCCTCTTAGCTCCTCTGCTCAGATCTTCCCTCTTCAGCCATACCTCACCTCAGCATGGTCTGGGATTTAACTGATATGTATGATTTCTATATTTTTCATTATTGTTTCTTATAAGAAGAAAACACAAAAACCCCTATCAGAGGAATATTGCCTGCATCCCACTGAATAGCTGAAATGACAAAGGTCTTTTGAGATTCCTAGAATGCTTTTAATCCAGCCTTATTTCAAATATAAAATATTTTGTTTACTTTTCTGACTTTTTTTTCAAATATGTGTGTGTATATGCCTGTACATACGTAGACTCTCCGTTCCCAGGGGGGCGGGGGCGGCGGGGCGAGCCCTGTCTCTGTCCCTGGTGCTGAACCCGGGCGCGGGCCGAGGAGCTGCGGCCCCCCCAAAGGGTGCGAGGGTACACGCGATTCCTGCGGTCTTTCTTTCATGAGATGTGGCGCTGGGGTCCTCATGGCTAAGAGCAGTCTGACGTACTGCACATGCCAGCGCTGCTGTGAGAAGTCCTCGCCCTTGCTTCTGTGTTGTTTACTGGACAATTTGTCTCTTGGAATGGATGTGGCAATTCTTTTGTCATGCGTGAAATTAATAAACAGGAGTATCCAGAGAAGGAGCAGGAGATATGCTGGAACATGCAAGCCACATCTTTAGCGCTTTGTGTCCTCTGATAACCTGATGATATAAACAAAACTTGAACCAAAATAGCCTGTTCCTTAGCAGATAAAAACTAGTTTCACCGAATTTGCTTTTTGTTTCTCGCTCAGACTCTGGTTAGTCAGACTGTGAGTCACTGCTATTCATGTTAAGATAATATTCTTTCATCTACAATGAAGCAATTTTGCACACCAAAGCATTTTCTGTGAGACAGGCTAGTCATACCCTTTATGTAGTAGTATTTCTTAATAGTAGTTTGTTCAAAATCTGTGCTTGAATAAGCAGAACATTTTGGTACCTAGAGTACTGATTTGGAGAGAGCAGAATTTCAGAGCCATTCAGCCATTTCCAGCCATTCAGTCTGGAAAGAATTTTTTAACTTGGCCCTTTATACTAGTGTCTAACTGACATGTGAATTATTTCCTTTTAAAAAAACCCAAAAAATGAAACCACAAGCAAACCAACCGATTCTCACTCTTCCAGAGGAAAAAAACCCTAAAACTTGATTCTTTGTTTCACTTTATTTGATGTCTTAATTTTGCCTATAGGAATCATATGACAGGAGAAAGAAAAATTCTATTTGGTATTGCAATTTGTGTCTTGTATAAAATGATTCCTTTCTCATTAGACTTTCACCTTTTCAGCATTATCCTGTGTCATCTCCTATTCTTGTTAATTATCATAGGTCTTATTCAATTATCAAATTACACAATAACTGTCTTGACAGCAAAAACAATGATGAGAAGATAATAATGGAGAGTATGAGTAGATGAGGTAATTTTAAGACATTGCTCTGAGTCTGATGACTTCCACAGAGAAAATTCTAAAATAGAGAGGATATACAGTATTATCAGTAACTTTGCTTGAAAGTGCTGCAGAAGTAAAATACACATTGATAGAGATTCCTCTCCCCTCAATATTAATGATATCCCAAACCCTCTGTACTTTTTCTTTGCAGTTAGGCATTGTGGTTTTGATTTGCAACATATCCTATTCAGGGTGTAAAACAGTCAAGGGTTAAACTAGTGAACAATACAAAGTGGTAAGATGACTCAATACCACCAGCTCATTCTGTGTGCTAAGATTCCTCTCCTCAGGTTTCCTTTACACATAAGGACAGTCAGGACAGTTGATATAAATTCGTGACAAATGTGAATTTGAAGTAAGTACAGAACACTAAATTAAAGAATCCTTATTCTGATAAAAATAATCTACACATGTAGAACGTACTTTAACTAAAAAGTAAGACTTCAAAAGCCACGATAGATCAACTATCCCAAGTTGCAGGATGTACCTAGCAAATCCTGAAAAAAATGTTTCTCTTTTACACATGCATTAGAGGAGTATTTTCCCTGAGAAATCCAGGGAAGGATGGAAATAAATGCTTTACAGAGGCGGAGTCACTGAGACTGAACAAGTCTGGTGTTGGAGACTTAGACTGAGAGTCATTGGTGGGATTGTAGGAGGCAGCCTGAATGGAGAAGTTAGTGGGAACAGGAAATTTAGGCAAAGATTGGGCAAAGAAACTTGGGGCAAAGAAAGGAGGAACCAAGATGAAAACTCAAAAGCAGTCTTAGGCGTTGAGATATGTAGAACTAGAGAAAAGATGGCAAAGAGAAATAAGGACGAGGGTGTGATATAGGCTGGTGAACGAAACTGGTTCTTTTTTTTAATGGGTAAAGGAATCTGTATCTTCACCAAAAGGTCGTTTCAGAGGATTGCTATTTTACAATGTAAAATGTTGTAGTTCCCTTTAGGGCTGATTCAATATCAATTCTGATAGCAAAAAAAAAAAGCCAGCTTTGCTACTGTGACATTTTTACGGTTAAGGCCATGTAATGAAGATGTGATTTTATGTCTGCTTTTCTCACTTTTGTCACCCATATGCACATTAGGAAATCAAGCAAAAGGTTGGAAAAGGAGAAAAGGTATCAATAGATTATGATGTATATGCTTCTCCATTGAACTGGTTTGCTTCTTCTAGTCTTGATGCTAATGAGTCACTCAGAACTCATGAAAAAAAAGGGTTTCTATTTAATTTACTACGTAAACACCAGAAGAGCCCTGCCTGACCATATAAACTGACATATAATGGTAAATATGCAAAAATCATGTTATAGGAATTCTGGCTAAGCAGCCAAAAGAATGTTTTTAACCTCTGCTTCATATCCCATCTCTAAGATTTCTTGTCTCATTAACCCTGTATTTACACAGATCTTATGAAAATAAATGATTTGTGAAGCCCTTAGCTATTTAAAACACAAATACTTCAGAAAGGCTGGTGAGCCAATTCTCAGAAGGATTAAAACCATGTGGAACAAGTAAGGGTCATACATCCAATGACAGCAGACAAAATATATATTGATAACAAAATAGCATGACAATCTGTTATATATTCTCAATAAAACAGGGTTGGCATGGAAAGAAATACCACCAACCCATTATAATGAAATTGAAGACTAAGAGAATTCGTAGACTCAAAGGAACTAAATTAATGGTCAATAAGCAGCCTTAGTTCTGGTATTTCTTGATGCTGACTTGCTCAACTTTGCACCTGAAGAGGTTCTTTCAACTTTTTTTTTTTTTGTTTCTATGCGTGACATATATATTTTCATAAAACCTGTCTTTCCTCACGTTTTCACAATGCAAATACCCTGGAAAACACTTAAAATGGTTCCTTGCTAACAAAAATTTCAAATCCCTGCAGATTAAGTAGACTGGCACAGTTAACAAGGTTTCTATATGCCATCCAAAATGCTAGCTCAGTGGAACAAAGCTTTGTCTGGTTCAAAAACACAGCTGTCCTCTTTCTCTTTTCTTGACCATGAAGTCTGGACTATGGGAACTTTTTCCCCAGAGCTTTACACTTTCAGTATCTCAAACAACCAAATACATACTGCACTACAAATATTGCCATGGATTATCCATTTTACTCCATCTGCAGAAAATGCTTCAAGAGTTGAGGTCATACAGCTTTTATAACAGCAGTCTTTCTAGTGACATGAAAACAAAACTACCCAGAACTATTAAGCCCCAGCCAATTCCATGTATTGTGTATCCAGAGTTCTAAAAATTAACGAGATTCAAGGACTGAAAGTGTCTTCTAACAGATTGTTGGTAGACAAGAATAGACAATGAGTGACAAAAGTGAAAGTAAAACTAGAAAATTTCAGTCCATGGAATTGAATTCTGAATAGCAGCACACAACCTAGCTATTTCTTTATGTCAGGTGTTGCAAGGTTACCTTCTTTTGAAACCCTCTTATAAAGAGGCTAAACAGGGAGTGACTCCCTGTTGCAATGGTAACATGTTTCCATCTTTTCTGCCCTGGACTAAAAGAATTAGTCATTAAACCCCTAATAGCTGATTAGCAACATCTTGTGATGTTCTGTGGTGGGATTATTTTTGATGTAATCATCTACAGGAAAATTTTGAAGCCTCACTGAATGTGCACTGGCATGGTGCTGAGCACTAGGGAAACATAAAAAGAGGTAGACAGCCCTGCCCTGAAGAACTTACTGCCTAAAATAGGTTTTTACATTTTCTGTTTTTTAAAACTGAGTTCCTTCACCAGTGTTGCCTCTGCAATGGGTGCCTGAGAAGGGATAAAACAGGAAAGAAGCATACAAAATATACTCAAAATACAATGGATTTTCTAGTCTCATGGCTAGAAGACTTGGTCTCTTGGATAGTTTCTAGACAAGGAAGGAGCCTACTGCTTCCACTATACCGTGTGTCTCACCTGTTGTGAAGCTGTGTTGTTTCTCTCCCCAGAGATGCTATAAGGGCTGTTGGATGTCATAATAAGCATGCTCATAGTTATATACTGATGGTCTTGTGTTCCAGAGAGGATGATGGCATGGGGAAAAGGAGAAACTCTGTTCTTTGTGAAAAAGTAGTTTTGCTTTTTCTACATTTTGAATATGTCTGTTGCTAAGGGCAATCAGTTTAAGTTTCAGAGAGCAGCATCTATTATTTATCAAATATTTATTTGATAAATCGGAAGGTTTACAGTGCACCTTGGGATTCAGACACAGATGGGCAGCTAGCTGGACGGAGTGCAAAATCATGTTTTGAAAGTGCCACCTAGCGGCTCCATACGAGGGGGGTTTTTTGTCTCAGAAAGTTAAGTTAATCTCCCCAGAATTTTGGCTTCAGAGTCAAGGTGGTCAGTGGTGAGACCTTGGTAGCTATTTTCATCCTCAGTGAGAAGGGAAAATGCTGTAACTTTGCTCAGCTAGAAGACATGACAGGGAAACATGCAAATGTCCCAGGAATGGGGATGTGATTCTCACTGCTGCACCTGGGTGGGAAAATGGAAGTGTGTGTGGAGACATACAAATAAAAGGCATCTAGAAATAACTGAGGTTTATTTTACTGTTGCCAGGCCACCAGTTTTTTTCCAGGAAGACAACAGCCCCTAAATTCTGAAATAAAGGTGGTTAGTAATAGAAATTATTTTCTGAATTGCTGTTCTTAAACACCTTAAAATTTGACTGCCAACTTGTAAGGGTCTCCAGAGACAGAGTGAAAATCTCTGATGCATGTTATTTCCTTGGAAATATAGGGACAAAATAACTGTGTCAAACTGGATGGAACAGATTTTTAGCAAACCAGTGGCAGTTTTGTTTGGATGGAGTACATGGCTTTGTAACTAGAAAACTGCAGAAAGGAAACCAATCTTTGTTTTCAACCAGATTTTGCTGATGCAAAGCCAAAAGCTTCATAGCT
Source organism: Aleadryas rufinucha (assembly GCA_013397815.1). Taxonomy (NCBI): domain Eukaryota; kingdom Metazoa; phylum Chordata; class Aves; order Passeriformes; genus Aleadryas; species Aleadryas rufinucha. The sequence goes on from VZTH01002031.1 coordinate 215,269, forward strand.
ATGTGTAACAAATACAAACTGAATTAATTTCTTCCCAAGAGTTACTGAATTCTATATGGACTCTCGGTAGCTTTATTACTGTATAGTTTGCAGTTCTGAGTTTGGCATTAGTTTCTTACAGAAATCATCTCTTTGATTACTGATCCTTCTCTGCAACTGACAAATGCGTTGTAAGCCGATATAAATCAATGTATGGTTTCATTTTTACAGTTTCAGAAGACCAGAAATCATTCTCGGAAGTTATAACTTTAATTCACTTGCCACTAATTTACTTCTCAAATTTTCTTCTGGGTTTTGTTCCTGTGGCTGGAATAAATGGACTATTTGTTCCTAGCTCCATTTACACGCATCTATCAGAATGAGTGACGCTCTGAAGAAAGATAAAACCTCTGCAAGAAGCGGTTAGATAAGCAGAAAATTTATATTCATGTATAATTTAAAGGCAATGTATAACTGTCATGAAACTGGTCCTGAATTATATTTCATTCAATACCAACAATGTTTTTCTGCAGTTCTATTTTCATGTGGCAACAGTAGTTGAATATATGATGAAATATATGGTTCACAGAAACACCTTGTTTAGCTCCAGTTGTGCTCTTAAAACTTGCCACTTTGATGTGCTTCATACAAATATTTAGTTAGACATATGTTGTTCAGCGGTTTTTTCTGACTATACATCCTTTTCCGAATTGGGGTCAGAGTAGAAACGGTTGCACTATACATAAAAATAGATGTTCATGTTGTCGTTATGTATGTTTTTAATAATTTAGGAGACACTCAGGCACCATGGTGTTGAGGCCTAGACATACTTCTTGATCTTCTAAGACCCAAATAAATGATATAACATATGATAAAAATCCAAAAAGAAAGGAAAAGAACCCACAAAGAGCCATCCAGACAGGAATCTGAAAGTCCCATGGAAATAAGTCTGTTATTTTAATTCAAGATTACACTTTCCTGATCTTTACAGCTGAAATTAGTTACATCTGGAACATTAGGAGGGAACATCGTTTCTTGATTTTGATAGATATTTTGATATTAAACCAAATTATGTCCCCTGAAATGAGGAATATGTGAGTGATAAGGAGCCATAAGGCTAGGGATAATGACTGTGTTTTTCCTAATTCTACTGATGCATAAAATTATGCTAAAAAATTGATGTTTTCCTGCCTCTCCCACACAAATATTTTGGATGTTCATTCTCTAATCAAAAGCATTATCAAATGAAAGAAACTCTTCCCAGAAAACTTTTTCAAAAAGAAAAGGTTTTTTTCTGTAAAGCTTGAAAAAAATAATTCTTTACCTCACCACAGCACATTTGCAAAAGCAAACTGCAGATGCTTCCTCAAGTTCTAGTCATATGACCTTTAATTTAAAATGTGTTTCTTTTTAAAACATGGCCTATAAACATGCTTGAGGGGAGCTTGACAGTGTCGTTTAGGAAACAGAAACTTGAGACATGTGGTTGAAATATGGTGAGGAGAAAAATAGAATGCATTGCATTAAGGACATTCAGAGTAATTTCAAATGCAATTTTCTAAAGATTTTGTTTTCTAATGGGATCCTGGAGAGACAAGGGACAAAGGCAACAAGGTATATGGCCAGCAAGTTAATCCGCCTTGAAGTTTGTCATTTGTTGTTTGTACTTAGCTTTTAAGTTTGTAAAACAAACCCCTCTGAGGTAAAGCACTCAAGCAAACAACAGTCAAACTGTTTGTCTGGTGTTCTGATCTTCATGATGACCAAGGAAATGGTGCTTTGCCTGTATAGATTCTTCTGCTTATAGGTGATCTATTAACGAACTGATGATAGAGTTTGTTACATTAGTTAGTGTATTTGACAAAGGAAAAAAAGTAATCAGGACAAAATCTTATACTGAGCTATTGCAGTCTGAGTCCCTGTTAATTGTAGCATTAATTGTCAGTCTCAGCAGAGGGAGGACTAGAGGAGTGATTGGAGAGGACATCAGAGTTTAATCTCTTGTTGCCGAAGAACTGTTTAGGCATCTGCAACTGCCTCTGCAGTCTGGACCCTGCTCTTTACCGCCAGTATACCCTCACTGACAAATAAGATAAGGAAATCAGTGTACTGCAAAATTCTAAAATTATTTCATCTTTAGGTTTCTACATGGTTCTTAGTATTAGTCTGGTAGAGGAAGAGAAATCTTAGATCAAGCTGATATGTTAAACTCAAATAAGGCCCAGGCATTACTCCTTCCTTTTCTATAGCTGTAGTATGTTTGTGCCTTCTGTCTGGTAATAGATGTACACAGCCTCTGCTGGAGCTGGCAGGACTTCTCCTTAGCCATGATGTGGTGTGAGGACATGTTGCTTCAGTGGGGAGACAATCCTGTGGTGGACTATGTCATACTGGAGTGACTGGCAGGTCTTGCCAGGAGATGTAAAGCACCCCCAGGCACTGCCTGCCTGCCTGCTCTGCATCCACAGAGCAGGAGAAGGACCTCTGGGCAAAATTCACACCCTTTCCTGACTCACCTATTCCCAAAGAGAAGGTACCTGAATTTCCTCCATGTCGAGGCTCTTTTTTCTTCTAGCCATAGCAAGGAGGAGCAAGGAAAATGTACTCCCTTCAGGTTCCCTCTGTAGCCACATTAGCCAGCCACAGCCTTGCCCTGGGTAGCCTTAACCAATGGATTTTTCCCTCATGATGCCTCAGAGTGAGGGGCAATTACACAACACTCTGCAGTACACCATACATTGGACTGTCATCAAAAAACAACAGCATTAATAATCCTGAACAAAAGTTCGAGCTTCTGTCTCCCTTATTTCTTAAGAAAAAGTTGTTTTCAGGGTCTCTATTTCAGAAATTGTTCACGGTCTTTTAAAATACCACATGACTGTACGCATCTTTCTTAAACCACTTCCACGAAGCCCAGGTATTAGTCCAAGTTAGGTAATGCAGCTGCCTCCTTGCTTTCAGAGCTCTGCCTGGGGTCATGGCCAAGCCCATTGCAAATAAACTGTTGGAGGTTTTCTAAAGGCAGTAAAGAGAGGCTACTGTAACCACCTCTGTTACTCATCAGCTAATTTACTGGAAACCTGAAGACTTGTATGACTGGCCAAATATTCTTTCTGGAGAGAGTAAATGTTCCCTAACAGAAAATAATTGAAAAGGCATTGCAGTTTGCCAAATGATGTATCCAGATTGATAGCTGTGTGAAGAACAGTCTTTCTATGGATTACCTTTCTAGAAGACTTAAAATTCTGCCAAAAAGTTAAAGGGATAGGTGTATATGGAATTGGCACCAACTATTTAGTCATTCTGAAGCTTAGCACTCTGGATGAAATTTTGTCTCGTGAAATGAAGGCTATCTTTCCTTCTTTCATCCTCTTGTTTTGTTCATAGGAGAATGTAGAATCAATAAAAGTTCAACAATAGTTCAATGAAATTTCAGGAGGTGAAAGTAAATCTAACAAATTGGATATAATGAGCTCTAGAGGATTTGTCTCTAAAACTTTCCTCATAAGTTGACAGAGTAGAAAGGCACAGACTGATTGCAACAAGCATTTGGTGCATTAAGAAATAAAAATGTACTTGGGTTAAAAATAAGAAAAGCACATGTTTACAGCAGATATAAGGATGGTACCTGGAAGTGGTGTTTCAAATTAAGTCCAGACTTGCTGCAGAGTGCTTATGTATTGCAGACTTTATAAGGAAGAGCATTCTCTGAAAAAGCAAACAGGAAACCACATTTTAAGAATGAAAGCTGAACATACGGAAATTTTCACATGCATGATGCACAGTGAGGAGTGTGTGTTACTAAGAAGCAGTGTTGTAGCTGATTCTGAGTCACAACGGGCCTGTGTCAGACTCCAAAGCACTGCTCTAGTCTAAACTGTAGTAAAGAGTTCATGTCTCAAACCAGAGGTGGGTTGCAAGGCCTGCGGAGCCACTTTATAATGGTGTTCAAATATGTGACTTAAAATTTTTATTATTTGGAAATGTTTCTTTTATCTAGTAAGAGGCTATGGAGAAAAAGCAAACAGGAATACTCCCAAATGGCCAGAAGAAGACCATCAACCAGCAAAAGCTTGAGATTTCATAAAGGAAAATGCTCAAAACACTAACTTTGAAAACTTCTGCACCAGTTAAGAGCAAAGTTGGCTTTGCTTATATGAGCTGAGACTAGAAGCATCCAAAAGTAAAGAGGATGTTTTTGGAGTGAAAAGGACTTTCGACAGAGTCTCTCTTAGGAAGGAGAGGAATTTGGAAAAATTGAGCTAGGAATATCTGTAGAAGGCATAAAAGTTCCCCTTGCAGAGACATGATATTTATTATGTGATGTCTGCAGCTGCAGATATACTCCTGCTGGGCTGTCTAAGTCATAGGTTATCTGCCTAAGCTATAAGGCCAGGACAATAAAAGCACTAAACCCCAAGCAGCAGGATCCTGTGCAGACAGCTCAGCCTCCAGGATACCCAAATGGATAATTCAGCCACAGCATTGCCTCTGTGAAGGCATGTAGAAAACAGCAGCATGAGTTTAGCATGAGGTAGTCCAAGACATTTCCATAGGGCTGTGCCTTTGTGCTTGCTGAACCCATTGTCCCTGGATTAGTGGGTACAGCAGCTATGGCTGCTGTGAGGGAATGCACAGGCTGCCTGCTATATCTATTTGATAGAAATTTTAGAAAAAACCAAAATTACTGTCTAGTCTGCTATTGGGGACTGTTGCCAGTACTGTGTGTGTGTGTGAGGCCAGGCCGCTGTGCTATTCATAGATTCACAGAATCAACTAGGTTGGAAAAGACCTCTGAGATCATTGAGTTCAACCTGTGACCCAACACCACCTTGTCAACTACACCATGGCACTGAGTGCCATGTTCAGTCTTTCCTTAAACATCTCTGTGGATGGTGACTCCACCACCTCCCTGGGCAACCCATTCCAATGTCTAATCACCCTTTCTGTGAAGAAATTCTTCCTAATGTCCAACCTAAACCTCCCCTGGTGCAGCTTAAGACGGTGTCCTCTTGTGCTACCACTTGTTACCTGGAAGAAGAGGCCAACCCCCACGCGGCTACAACCTCCTTTCAGACAACTGTAGAGAGGGATAAGGTCACCCTTGAGCCTCCTTTTCTCCAGACTGAACAACCCCAGCTCCCTCAGCCGCTCCTCATAAGACTTGTGCTCCAGACCCTTCACCAGCTTCGTTTCCCGGTTGCATCTTATATCTACTCAATTACCAAGTCTAGTACATCTGCTGCTCCACCCTGCACACGTCGAGGCGTGTCCTAAGGACTAGGATTTGCCTAACGGTGTGATGGGAGTGATGTGTGTGTCTCTTTTATAATCTCAGCTACTTATTGGAGCCCTTCAGTCAGAGACGCCAGCAACAGCTCTGCCGCCAGAGTGCCGCCAGTGCAGAGAGGCCAGGGGCGGGCAGAGGCATCGTGGGCCGTGCCCGGTGGTAGCTGAGCCCTGTCCCGGTGCCGGTCCCTGCTGCGGCAGCCGCCGTGTCGGCGGCTCGGGGTGCCCGGCAGAGAGCGCTGATGCCGCAGGTGCGGCGGCGGCCGGCACCTACTCCACACGCGTGTGTTTGTGCGCACTTTAGATACCTTTTTCTTGTTACGCTACTGAGTTTTGTTCTGTTTAACGGGGTACAGCGGTGACGAGAATTCCTCCCCCTTTGCGCAGGGCTGAGCGGGAGGGCTAGGGCAGACTGAGACCTGGTGCGGGGTCTTCCCGGCCACCCCCATCCTCCTGCAGGGAAAGGCTTTGCAATTCCTCCCACATGGCAGCTGTCTCCAAAGAAAAAAACCCGAAAACGTCAGTTCTATTTTTTTTAAAGGCGTTTTCTACCAAGCATCTGACTAGTAAGTAATTATCGCGATTGCTGCCATCCCATCCCCTCTGGACCCCGTTTTTTGTGATGGCTGCTGTCCCGCGTGAAAGCGTTTGGTGGGATAGAGGCGGCGAAAAGGTTTTGGGCTGGTCTACACCTCACCGGGCTTCGTATGGCGCTCCCTCTACTCCCCCTGCAGTTTTCCAGATCACCGTCTATAGTGTATAAGCATAAAGTATGCCCTTCGTGCCGTTTGGGGTTGCTGGAGGGTGTCACAAGTGTATTTTATAGAGGCTGATTTTAATTTTGCCACCCAGGAGAGTAATAGTCCCAAGGAAATGAAGCGTCTTTCTGCTATTGTTATGTATCTGAAGGAAAAATCCTGGCACATAATTGGCTAAAAAATAGTAGTGTGATGAGTCAATAAATTTCTATTGTGTAGCTTTCTCTGAGTGAACAATGCTGTGTTCTGGGGTAGTGTTAAACAATTAGTTCACATATCATGCAAATAAGCACATCCTAGATGGATACATCTGCGGGTAGTAGAAATTATTCATCTCTGGCCAATCAGACAGCAGTTTTTATTTATTTCAGTGTTCAACAGAATACCTCTCTGAGCTCTGGGAGACCTTGTGAGCAATTGAAAATACAATAACTTTACAAGGAGAGCCAGCAGTTTTTCCTCACTCTCAATCCAGAATAATAATATATGACAAAATACCCTGTTCCCACAACGATTATCCTTTCTATCCCCAAGTGTTCAAATAGATTGCTGGGCAGGATCGACAGACCTCTTCGCTGTCCTGCCGTTGGGGCTCCCTACCCTTTTTCTAGTGGAAGAGACTTTGGCATTAACATTTCCACCAGTACAAGACAGAAAGAGAGATGAGTCTGTCCAGGAGTCCATCAGAAATGAGCAATAAGGACAGAACCTTAGTTTGTGTAAATGCAACTGCCTATGTTGAGAAAAGAAGAATGAAACAGAATGCAAATCAGCCATATTGTTTCTTTTGAATTTCAACCATCATCTCTCTCTGTAGTTCTACTTAAAGGCAAAATATTTTATCTTCGATTACATGTGGTGAAAACATTTACAAGGAATGTACCTTCATCTTTGAATGGTACTCATCACTAAGCTTGAGTTGCTTGGAGTAGTTCTGTGTAAATTCCTGCAGTTATTTTTATTGTTTTGTGTTACAATAGTGCCTAGAAATCTGAACTGTGTTTGCTAGATGCTGTTTGAACATGTACTAAGGGACTATCCCTCCCCAGAAGGTTTGCAGGCTAGCTCTTTACTGAGAATAGAATGTAATTCCTGGATTTCATTTCTTGGTACATTTGAGTTCTTGAATCTCAAGAAAACTTATTTTTTTTTTCTGTTCTCATTTAATCCCAGTTATTGCCTAATTAGAAGTTAATGTTTTTTGAAGGGGGACTACCAAGAGAGTTTTCAAGCAATGTGAGGCATGCAGGGTTTTGAACTAAGTCTCTACAGATGGTGCATGCCTACAGACCCCACTAGATCTCTCTAAGGCATTAAGGAAAAGTTTAATATTTTTCATTTTGTGCAGGGAGATTAGTGGTCCCCAGCTGTGCCTGAGACCATCTATTCTTCACAGCTGGCTATTCTTATTAATCCCCAGGAAATAGCCCATGTTCTAATTTGGTGATTTTTAAATACAAACTGAGCAAAATTCATTTAAACACAATAGTGGAAAAATTGAAATCATACTTTGTGGTGGATGACATTCTCAAAGAAGTAACTTTGGTGTGGGTAAAGAAGTAATATCCCAGGTTCACCTCTGGTGTTTATTTTAAAGTACCATGGTAAATGTAATGAGAGAACATAAACATCCCGGGCACACTCCTTCATGAGCCCAAATGCATTTTTATTCTGGCTGTTGTTTTTTGACTTTACATGGGAAGAGAGATGTCAACACAGGAAAGCACCGAGCATTATGACAATTGGAATTAACAGTCCAGAAAACTGTTAATGTTAACAATGCCAAAACCTAGGAAACTGATGCTTTGTTTTTACTCTTGTTCAAAACTTTGAAGTGAATTACTCTACGCGTGTTCCCTGAAAAGGTGAAGTTTCTTAGGACTGTCAACTCTGACAATGAATGATTAGCAGGTAATTACAATGAGAGCTCATTAGGGTCTTGTGTGCTTTCTAACCAGGTAGGTCTGGCTAAAAACCAGTTCCAGCTTCTCTGTTGCTCAAGTGCATAGTCTCCAGCTGCAGGGACTGTGCCTGGCCATCTGTGTTGTGATGGGGGCCCTCTTAGTTTGCGTGTCTGAGGCCTTGAAGCAGACACTAATTTTCTCCTAGTTCATTCCCAGCTGGTGCTTGTCTTTTTCCAAAATTCTAATTGCTTGAGCACTCTAATTTATCATTCTGCTGGTCAAGAACAAATCACAGTTAAAAAAGAAAGTGCATGCTTTGGAAAAGAACTTGCTAAAAGCACAGGCTTTTCTCATAAGCCATTTAAGAGAGTTAAACAGAGTGGATTGTAGGGGAATATGGTCTCCTAGCCCTCACCTTACAGCTCCAGAAGCTTCTGAGGGCTTTGGTCACTACACCTGAGGAAAATATACAGAGCCATTATTGTTCCTGCATCCCCACATTGTTGATTTCTGTCCAGCCCCAGGCCAGCTCTCATCCTTAGGATGTGCCTGCACTTAAAGGTGTCCATTTGTGAATGCACTTCTTTTTCTTGTTTTCTGTTGTGGAGTGTTTACTGTACCAGCTCTTCCTTAGGGACAGCTGAGCAGAGAGTTGGGTTCTAACAGTGCTGAATCTTTGCCCTCCACTGTGGCAGAGCCATTCATCTGGCACTAGCCAATGATGGTTTGGTTGGACTTTGACAGTGTTATCTGGCAAGGGGATGCTTTAACACACAGTGAATGGTATTTCTCCAGGAACAAAAAAAATGAAAGAAACACTGTGTGCCTAATTTCTTCTTCGTTTTTGTTTTTGTTTTTGTTTTTTGTTTTTGTGTGTGTTTTTTTTGTTTTTGTTTTTGTTTGTTGTTGTTATTTGGGTTTTTTTGTTTACTGGTTTTTGCCCAAGGCAATTGAAATTTGGATTTTCCAGTATAAAAAACCTAAACCAACAAAACAACCCTCTGATCTCCCCATCACTGAAGATGCTAAAATGGTTGTGCACTAGGAAATAAAAGTGCCTGAATGAGGAGTTTTTTACACTTCTACTGTCTCCTTGCCCTTCCTAAAATGTGATCACATGAATGAGTAATTAAATGTGATTTGCATCTTCTTAAGGCATAAAGTTCGCAATCCTCTACGTTTTTCAACAACTGGAGGAAAATGGGCATGTGAAAAGCTTAGGTTGTGAAATATTCAATATTTTTCTTAGAAGTCCACCTACATATTGAAATTTACATATCAAAGTTGAGGCTATACAAAACATTTTTAAATGCCATACTGGTTTTCTTTAGTGTTTGCAGTAAAATGCACCTTTTATTTCTTTTGAACTAGCAAGTCTTATTTTTGTTCTCTTTAATCATGTAGAGCAGCATGCTAATCAGAAAATTCAGTATCTGAGCCTCATCCATTGTAAAACGGTGTGGCTTCCTTCCTAGACTGTCTCCCGCACAGTCTAATCTGTAAATTCTTTTATTTATAGTGGCTGGGAAACTGCATGACTTCTGTCCTTGCATGGAGGCATACCTCATGTGATATGGCAGAAAACTCTGGTGACTTTTTCTGTTCTACGCCAGCACATTTGTGAGTGTGAAACATAGGTCACACCTCAAACAACAAATTCCTTTTGCAGCAGGGGTGTGTTTCCGAAGTGCAGGTCCTGAATGTCCTCTCTCACTGTGTTTACTTTAATGTCTACAAGTTACAAGGTTGCTTCCACACCACATGGAACTGGAAGATGCTCTCTAGTGGCTGTGCTTCACCTGCTAACCGGGGTTCCATCCATGGGAGCGCATGGGAACTAAAGGAAAGTAACCCCCCCAAAATGTGTTTAGCGCAGACATTGCATGCTTAGCCCCAACGATTTTGGGCTGCTCTACTTGTTAGTGCAGCCATAACCTGGGGCACATGAAATATGAAAGTAAAACCAGGGGAAGAGCACGTGTGTTAATGTGCACATCTTTTTCATACTATATTTATTACCTTGAAAATTTAGCAGAGGAATAGTAGAGAGGCGATCCATAAAACCCAGATGTGGAAACTTCAACCTTGCACCCCATTTCAGAGAATATATCAAAGAACTTTGGTGTTTTGTCAAACAAAGACAACAAAAGAGGGAGAGACATTGTTAATTGCTAATTAGAAGTAAGTGCCCTGTCGTTGTTTAGGTAGGAGACATTTGTATCTATTGTTTGTCATTAAAGTATTAAGAATGCTTACCAAAGTGCCTGCAGTGTTAGTTCAAAGGCAGTTATTCACATTTGCAGGTTAAAATCTTAGTAATGGCACCTTGCATGGACCAGCACTTACAACTAATTGCCCTTATTATTTTATTAACTTTTTTTTTTGGATGTATGCTCTTGTCCTCTGGTTTACCTTAGAAACTAGCCTCAGAGCTGATTTTATTGCTGCTGTAAATGCACAGAGAGTAAATTAAAGGTATACTGTGCCCCAAATTAACTAAGTTAGCATTTGAATCTCATTTTTGTAATTTAAAATACTCTGAAAGATATGCATAAGTACATATGCATAAGATCTGCACCTTAGAGTATCAAATAGTGATTATTAGCCTTTGAAATTTCATGAATAGAAATGGAGGAGTTCATTTTTATGTGGTGAATTTTCAACAGACTTAAAATATGCACATTAAATGAGTGGAACTCACTTTGTGTTTCTGAACAGTAGAAGTCTAAATCCAAAATTCATGCCGCTTTTGGAGAAAACAGCTGCTTCAGGAAAGTAGCAGATCAAACACCCAACCTAGCATTACAGTTCTAACTTTGGAGATGGCCAGGCTTTTGCAAACCAGTATTGTCCAGTGAAGTTAATTTTGCTAAATTTAGTGAATCAAACGAAAAAAGAAATGAAAACTTGAATCTGTCTTTACTTTAGTTTATACTGAAAAATAATGTAGTCAACTGTATAATAGCTTGTTACCTGGTAACTGCAGATAGAAATATCCTGCTGGTTGCAGCCTACTGTGATCTTTGCTTTTCTAGGATTTTTATTTGAATTGAAGTAATGTATATGGCAGTATAGCAAATTACAAGGGTCACATTTGTGCTGTAAGTCATGGAATCATTGAATCATAGAATGTGCTGAGTGGGACTGTACCCATCAGAATCACTGACGACAGCTCCCAGCCCTGCACAGTACACCCCAAGAGTCATACCAGGTACCCGAGAGCACTGTCCAAACTCTTCTTGGACTCTGTCAGGCTTGGTGCTGTGACCACTTCTGTGGGGAGCCTGTTTCAGTGACCAGCCACCTGGTAAAAACCTTTTTCCTGATAACCAACCTAAACCTACCATGACAGCTTCATGCTCTTTTCTTGAATCCTGTCACTGGTCATAAGAGTTAAGAGATCAGTACCTCCCCCTCCTCTTCCCTTTGGGAAGAAGCTGTAGACAGCAATGAGGTCTTCCCTCAGTCTCCTCTTCTCCAGGCTGAACAGACCAAGTGACCTCAGATGCTCCTCGTATGGTTTCCCCTCAAGGCCCTTCCTATGAAGGGTCTCTAATAGTTTAATGTCTTTTTTATATTGTGGCACCCAAAACTGTCCCCAGCACTCGAGGCGAGGCTGCCCCAGTGCAGAGCAGAGCGGGACAATCCCCTCCCTTGCCCGGCTGGCGATGCTGTGCCTGATGGCCCCCAGGACACGGCTGCCCCTCCTGGCTGCCAGGGCACTGCTGACTCATGTTCAGCTTGCCACCAACCAGGACCCCCAGGCCACTTTCGACAGCGCTCCTTTCCAACCTCTCATTCCCCAATCTGTATATATAACCAGGGTTGTCCCATACCAGGTGCAGAATGCAGCACTTGCCCTTGTTGAACTTCATGTGGTTGGTGATTGTCCATCTCTAATGTGTCCAAGTCTCCCAGAAGGGCCTCTCTGCCCCTGAGGGAGTCAACAGCTCCTCCCAGTTTTGTATCAGCTGTAAACTTGCTCAGTGTCCCCTCCAGCCCTGCATCCAAGTCAGTAATGAAGATGCTGAAGAGCACAGGGCCGAGGATGGGGCCCTGTGGAACCCCACTAGTGACAGGTCACCAGTCCAATGCCACCCCATTCACTGTAACCCTTTGTGCCTGACCCCTGAGCCATTTGTTCACCCACCACATAATGTGTTGTTTATCCAGCTCTGTGCTGGAGAGTTTGTCTAGAAGCATCCTGTGAGAGACAGTGTCAAAAGCTTTGCTGAAGTCCAAAAAGATTACATCAACTGGCTTTATCATATTGGCTAGGTGGGCCATCCACCAAGTCATCAGGCTTCTCAAAGACACACAAAAATGTAAGTGTGTCAGCCTTTGGGTTTGTCATCCCAGGAGTGTCAGAAGAGACAGTGCGGAGCTTCAGGAAGAACAGCTCCCCTCACAGCCCTGGAGCAGTTTTGTTCCTTTACTCCAAGAAAAATATGAGGGGCCAAATATCTGTAGACAATATCTTCATTTACCTCTGTAGATTAATAGACTCTATGAATTTAGCTGTTTTCCTCTTCCCTCATGTCTCATGGTTTCTGTGGTGACATTCACAATGTCATTTTTGTTTCCTGAAAAGCTACCTAACCCCAAAACCTTGAAAAACACAGATAGTCCTGTAATTCAGAATGACATCATATTAACTGCAAAAAAACACCATATGTTCCTGATGTTGCCACCTTAAAAAGATAACTCACAAGATTGTTTGTTTATATTTTGTTTTGTGGGAAACTCTTTTTTAGGATTTGGTTGCTGATGGCATCCTAACAGTCTGATGTCAACAAATGCGAAATTGGTCTGCTTGTGCTTTGGACTAGTCAGTCATCATGATATTTCGGCTCAGGCAGAGCTGCTGTCTGTATGTCTTTGGGACAGTTGCTGTCATCCTTGGAGTGAGGTAGAGAAAGCCTTTAACTCTTTGCAGTGTCTGGATGAGCCTGGCCTGAGATACCTTACAGATACACATGTAATGCAAAGGAGTATTGACCACCTAATCAGAAAAAAGCAAAACCCTTTCTAACACACCTCAACTTCAGCATTCTGAAACAAAACCACTGGGAATGGCAAGTAGTTTTTGAAAACTTCCTCCTGAGCTTAATTATTCACTTTTTTCCTTCAGTTTCCAGGCTTTTGCTTATTCTATCTTACAGTACTTATGACACGATTGCAATACTAATGTGTTAGTGCCTACAATAAAATCATGCCACTTCTTATCCAGAAGGAAAAGAAATAAAAGAAAGGAATTGGAAAGCACTGGTAGGGCAAGTCCTAAAAATTAATGTAATTTAGTGTAACAGACTTAAAAAAGGGAAAAGTGGAAAAAAAGAGAATCTTGTGTGTGATTTGCAGCTTTATTTTCTTGTGGCATATGTATGAATTATATGTAGCACAGAAACGATCTAAAGTGAGAAAATTGTAACATTGAATTTTGCAGCCATTTACAGTGATCCTGTCTGTTAAATTGTGTAAGTAAATTCCTGCTTTCCCTTGTGTATTTTGGAGAATTTGTGTTGTCATACAGTCTGGTACTAAAGTATATGGTGTGTTCCGATTTCCATCACTGTGGTTTAATCAGCAGCTGAGTTTTCTTGCAGCACCTAAAAGTAATGATACCTCAGTCACCCAAAAACAAATTTAGTCTTCTGTCTGGCCTGGTTGCATGAACAGAGGAGATATATCCCCACTGATGAAGAAATATGGCTGTGGATTAGGAGAGGATATAATCCTAGTTTACCCTGTCAAAAGTCTCTGGAAATGTATTCAGTTTTCATTCTCTGTATCCATCCTTAAAATGCAGGGAACATGGCTGTTCCATGCCTGCAGTCTCCCTTTATACTTTGTGGTACATGGACAGCCTTGAGAAGTGCATACCATCCTCCCCTGTTGTCAGGAATGCTCAGATTACACCATTTGCCTAACCTCCCTTTGGGTGCCCCTTCATCTTGGCGTGAGTCATTGCAAGGCTTGCTTTGGCTCTGTGCTTGTTCTCTTTTCAACGTCTTTGTGGAATGTAGTATCTCTTCAGGGCATAATCAGTCAGGGTGCAAGGAAAGAACATGGGACGGATTAACAGAAAAATCACTGCAATGCTGATAACTTGCTGATAGGAAAGAATCTCCACCATCAGCAGAGCAAGTAACTTATTTCATTTAATTGTTGTATTTCCTTTTTGAGAAGCAATGCCTTAATCACAGTGAGTGCATGCTGTACCTCTCTAGTCTTGTCACAGCACTGGTCATTGAAGCACTGAGACTTTTGGCAACTTCTGGACCTTTCAGGGAGCTGTGGTTTCTGTATGGATGCTCCACAGTGACAATCATGTCTTCCCACTGCTTCCTTAGCAGGAATTTCTGGCAGAGCAGACTGTAATTCAGGTGTTTCATATGGTGGACACAGACCCTTTGGGTCTTAGAGAGCCGGTCCTGTGGGTTTATTCAGGACACAAACTGGGAGTTAAAAGTTTGGCTAGTACATCCCTCGTTCCACAGACATCCTGGAAAGGTTGTGTTTCATAGTTCTTCTAATCCTGTCACTGCTGTTGTTCTGAAGCAGAGAGAAAATGTCTTTTTTTTCATGCCACTCTTGAATGGGAACTTGTCCTTTAAAATCTCTTTCTGGAGTCCTGCACACACAAACATCCATGAACAAAGAATTTGGGCCTGACTCCCTGTCCTTAGACATTATCCCCAGTTTTTCGGATAGGTGTAAGAGAAACAGCCCTATAATATGTATAAACTAAACTATAAGTTCTGTGGTGTTAAATGTAGATCTGAACTCTCAAAAACAGAGGTAAAGCATACACTACAGAGAGCTGCCTTTGCCTCTCATTTACAAAGTATGTTGTCTTGGATGACCTCTAAGTTTGTTGGCCAAAACACTTTAGACCTCCTTCGGTACATTATATTGTTCTTCCCAGTTCAGACAACTGGGTTTAATTTTCAACACATAATTATTCTACACTTCTTTGTGCATTCCCTCTTCATCTCCCCAAAGTAAATGCATTTTGACAGTTACCACCAAGAAATAAAAAATGTTATATTCCGTGGTTCATTGGACGCAGTACTGGAAAGTGAATCATTCCCTTCCTGCATAAGTGTTACCATAAAACGTATTTTGTTACAAACATGGATAGAATATATATATATGTGTATCTCTAAACCCGTGTGTTTTGCCTGTTCCTGTATGTCCCTAGGGATCTTGTAAGTGTGTAAAGGCCCTGAACACTACTATATCTGGTCCACAGTCAAGTGTCTTTACAGCCCTAGAGCCTGCTTCAGACACAGTCATCTGAAAAACCTGCTTATCCAGGTTTTTATTTGAACACTGTCATGGCATTTTCACGGTAACAGATTTAATACTCTTGAACAGCAGATCTTGGGACATCAGAATATGCATTATTTCTTCTTTTTCCCCCCATTTCCTTCCTTTTTTTAGTTTTCTACACCCCTTATGTTCCTTACCTCATTCCTGCTGTAAATGTGAATAAAAAGTTAATTTTATATCATAGTCTCTGACATTCAAGGATGAAAAAAATCTTGGTTATCTTTTAATCTGTTTTCAATTTGGAATGCAAGTAAATGTTTAGGTTTATACAGCTGTTGCTGACTCTCAGAATCATGTTAATGAAGTGCTCCATTTTAATGTATTCCAAAGTTCCATAAGAGATTTGCATATGCATTTATTAATCTGACACAGCACTGGAATGAACTCATATGCTGAGATATTCTTCTCTTCTTTTGAGAATGTTTTTGAACTCTATTCTGACCATCTCAAGGATAAAGAATCAGCACAGCATATTTTTATGTGGTTTTCCACTTTCAGTATAAGGGCCTTTTCCTATGCTCAGAGGAATACATCCTCATCTTTCACAACATGCTCAAGAATAGTTCAGAAGATAGCCCAAAGGTGTGAATTTATTCTTAACCTATTGGCAGGCAAACCAGCTCACTAGGAGTCAACAGACTGTGTTTCCAGGAGAATTCCTGTCCTGGAGCAGAACATCCCTCACTGTTCATTAAGGGGCAACATGGCTTTGCATTGCTCACAGTGCACGAAAGCAAAATCTTTTTCATCTTCTCTTCTTGATGTTATACCTAGAATGACAATGCTTCAGCTCTAACTTCACTTAAAAAAAAAATTAAAAGATTGAATTATTTGTTTCTATCCGTGTTTGTAACCTGGGTTTAGATGGCCTGTAAAATAGTAGCCCATGAGGGCTTCTTTGTTTCTTCTTTCCTTTATGCATCCATATCTGGAAATGATGCTTTCTTCCCAGGGGAAAGATGAAGTACCCACTCTCTTCTCTCACTGTTATACCACAGGAGCAGTAGCTGAGCAATAGGGATCCCAACAAAGAGGAAGAACACCATTTATCTGTGAATGAAGTTTGGATGGGTTTACCATTCCCCAGAGAGATGTGTTTTGTCCATGCATCATCCATCCTGTGTTGTTGAGATCATGGATTCTGACCTGTCTGCTTGTACAGCTGTGGGTGAGATTTTGTCTTGGTATGCCTTGTCCCCTCCCTGTAGAGGGGATATTCTTGCTGCTACCAGGGCAGGGCTTTGTACAGAACTTGTTTTAGCTCCATGGACAGAGCTGTTTGCTTGGGGTGAAGGCAGCGCCATTAATTTAATAGTTTAGGAGTGGTGATTCATCACTCCTGCAACAAATTCTGAGGCATGTGCTTATCCAACAAAAAGGCCCTCAAGAGGTGGAGAACATCTGGCAAACCCACATTAGGGGAGAGGCTTGTCCCCTCATTGCTGCCTTGGTTAGAGAGCACTGAAATGAAGACTGGAAAGAGGAACTTTTAGGTTATGAGAGTGAAGAATTAAGGCTGCCTGTGCAGCTTTCTCCTCTGCCCTCTTGTATATCCATCAGTGCTTAGAGCTTGCTTCGTTACCTCTCACTAGTTCTCCAACAAGCCATTTAATAGATGTAAAAAAACCCCCCTAAAATCTAACACAAACATTTAACATGTTGCAGTCTTAAGGAAATAGATGTTATTGAGCATGTACGGCTGTTAGTGAGAAGTGGAGTAACGTAGCAAGTTGCTCAGAATATTCTATGACTTTTCCCTGCAGTCTTGAGATATAACATAGCTTTATAAGGACCTTTGTGTTTCCATGGTGGTGTAAACACCTCTTAATATAAGTAAGAATGGAGTACTTTGTCTTCTGCATGTATTTTATACAGCTGACAGAGTGAGCCATATTAAAACAGTTACTTCCCATTTAATATCTCTACTTTATGAGTCAGATTTCCAGAGAGGTGGAATTAGTGTAATCTCTATGATATGTCAAAGAAACTACTCCAATCTACTGGCCCTATATCGTTAAATATGGCTTATTTATATGGCCCAAAGTCCTGTTGAATTTTTATAATTCAAATAATTTCTAAATTAAACTAAAGCACTTGAAAGAAAGATACTTGATTAGCGTACACTTAAGAACATGCTTCTAGCTCTTAACATTTCCCACTATGTTTTAACAGCTCTATCAAACATCACAATTCATTATGAAATGCTGTTCTCTGAACTAAAATCAGTTTCACAAGTAAGGAAGCTGCTTCTGCAGAGAAGCAAACACTTGGAGAATTAGCCCTGGAGCCCAAGCAGGGCTCAGTTGGAGAAGATGGACAGTGACCATGCTGAGGCTTTGACTGCCATGGATCTGAAATCATGGGAGTGTCAACCTGGTGTCACCCAGAGCTAAGGCTGGTTCCATGGAGGCACAGCTGCATCTCTGGGTAATGTATTTGCAAATGTTTAAGACTGGGACAGTTTGACTTGCTATGAATTAAACTGTAGGCTTTATTATAGACAATAGACATCACTGCACTTTTTTATTAATTTGTTTTGAAAAGAATGCCTTCCTAGCTCTGTGCTGAAGACAGTGAATGGGTTGGAAAAAAGTGATGATTGACTAAGATTTATAGGCAATGTTTTCTAATCCAAATCTGTTCCTTTAAATGTTCATACTTTTTTTTTCTTCCTCCCCCAAATTCTGAATTAGGCAATCAGGGCACATAAATTTCCAAATGAAAGCAAACAGTGTCCTTTCAGCCGCCTCCAAAACAGTTCTTGGACAAACTCTGAGGGGAAAAAAGTGTTATCAGTGCTTAAAGCTGCACTGACCCGAAAATGAAGTTTTCCCAGGTTTGCTGCTGCAGTCTCACTTTTCTGCAGTGTTTTGTAGGGGGTAATTTCTGTGCTGGTTATGATTTGAAAGGCCTGGCCTGCAACCCAACCTCAGTCAAATTGGAACAACATGTCACCAAAGGTCCCGGTCCCATGGTATGTGCTTGGAAATACAACTCCCCAGTGCAGAGAGGTTTCTGGCAAGTCAGTGAAACTAAACTCAATTTCCATGGCTAGAAATTGCTGCAGGAGCATTTCATTGTGCTGCAGTTGCTGTGCTCTCTCTGTTTGTGTGTGTGTGGGGGGGAGGGCTGCAGGCTTGCATGTGGGTGTGTGTGTCACTGAGATAGGGCAACTCTGAAAGCTGGATTTGTGGACAGAAATGACAAATTTCTGTTAAATTATTGACACAGAAGGAAAAATACTTTTGTCCTTTCAAGTTAACTAAAACCAAATGGGATTGTTTCCTCAAGGGAAAAGTAGGAGTTTAGTTATGATGCATCCCCTCCCAGAAATCTTTGAAATTATACATACTGTACCCTCTGTTTATATAAATATGAATTACATGATTGTGTGTACAGGGTCATTTGTAGTTCAAATGGAAATGCAATGCTGCTAGGCAGAGGCTATGGAGAGACTGAAGGGATTCTAGGATCTGCCATTTAACCCTTTTCAAATGGCTTTGAGTAGATCTGCAAGAAAGCTTTGGCCTAGCATTACAAGGAGACACCCTAGTTTTGCTAGTAAATCCAGATTTCTGTGCTGCTTTAAATGGAGAGAGGCTGATTGTCTCTCATTTATGTGGGGTGCTCTGATTGTGCATTGTTGTGGATGGTGACAACCAACAGTTTATGCTCTGCATTAAATTTGCTTATGTGTTCTCATCCAGCTGTGAAGTTCAAATTTTGCAAGGGATGTTTTCCCACATGCAGGATAACAAATTTGTCATATTGACCTAAGGGTTGTTCTTTTCCAATTTGCCAGTGATTTCTTTTTCATTTCAGCTAACTTAATAATAGTTGGTTTAATTGTCGTTAAACCATAAATAAATCGTCTTCTGAAACACTTGGGTTTTTTCTCTGTCTTACAATCGTGTTTCTGTATGTCAGCAGAAAGACATATTTCTGACTGGGTGTCCTCCTCTCTTTTAAGCTGAGAGTTTATCAAATTTAATTTCACCATAGGGCATTCAGTTATGTTTTTGCTCTTTTTGTTTACATCCTGGGACTTTACTTTCTACTGCCTTATGTCTTCTTGCAAATTCTCTGAGGAAACTTAGACAAATTTGATAGAGTTCCCTAACTTAGTAGCTCTGGGCAGTCCAAATATGATGCTTATAAAGTAGGAATGTCATGACTATTGCCTTGTAGACAAAAAGTTTTGTTCCCAATCTGTGTCATGCCATCTGTGTCATGTCTTGTGTTGTCTGTCTACCCTCTCCTCCCCAATTTCATTAGTTTTCCCAAAGCTTTACAAGCTTTGGGTAGTCTGTGTCTTATTTCAGCTCTAAGAAGTCTTCCTCTGAACAAAACTTTCCGCTTAGATTAACTTTCCCACGGCAAATGTGAATTACCATTGTCTATGTGCGGTGTCACCTAAAGATTGTAAGGATGTGCATGTCCAGTCTTCCTCAGTCTGAGAGTTAGACTGAAGCCCAGAAAACTGTTTGACATTGATCTTAGCATGGGCAAGGAAGACAAGGCATCCAACAAGAGCTCCTGAGACAATGCTTCAGATCACATTTTTGGGGGTTTTTGCAGTGTTGGTGGCAAGCAGGGTGCAGGGTTTTTCTGGTGTGTGAAAAGACGTAATTCACTCCTCTGCTCTTGTGGGTGGAGTGCCTTCCACTGTGTCTCCTGCAAAGATGTCAGGAGAGCTGTCTGTACCTCCTCACAGTAGAATAAAGGCTGATTGAAGAGCCAAATGCTCCTGAAAACAGTGGCCTGTGCTTTCTGAGCTGGCATCGGAAAGACTTCTGTTTCACCAAAGAGATTTGGGACAAATCAGCTTGTTACTGACAGGGAATGTTGGGCAAGTGACTTTTTACACCGCTTCTGACCTCTTCACTGACTCATGTCCCATTATCCATTCTTTATAAATCGTTTTCAACAGTATAAGGGCCATGTCTACATTTCCATCAGCAGCGAATTTGCCAGAGGTGCGTTTATAATGGCCTGTTAATAAAAAGCAATGCAGGTGGATACAGTTTCAGAAAGCAAACGCTTGAATTAGATACACAGGTATCAGTATTGGATTTACAGGTATCAGTATCTATTGACCCAACACTGTATCTCTTCTGGTCTCACCTCAGGTAATGTTAGAGCCACCCAGGTCAGGAGGCTTCTCCAGTTGAAATGGAAACGGGGCAGTTGTATCATCTGAAATTTGTAGCAGCTCCTCTCATCTGGAGATCACTCTTGGTTTTTGACAGACAAAGCTATGTAACTAATACAGAGGGTTTGCTTCCTCAAAGTTAGTTTTCCAGATGCTTTATTCATGTTATCCTGAGAGTCCTAGCCTCAACATACTTCCACTGAGCAAAATACCTGGGCTGTCTAAAGGTGTGCATGGATCACAGCAAACAGCTTCACACTTCTGTTTCTTCCCTCTTAAAAAATATAATGATTCATTTTTCAAGTAGTTAGTTATATTAACGAACAGACTGTTTGAAATGAGGATGGCAGAAGTGTAAAACTCGGTGGGCTGGCCATGGGACACGATCACATGGGTTATTTCTCTACTAAGTGATCAGTGATGTTGGTGCAAGGCACTGTCCATTTATGTTTAATTATTGCAGAGATATTGCAATGTGAAATTGGAGCACAACAGGAGAAATCAAGCCAAGCTGTTAAGCGAGATGATTTCTATCAGATATTTTTGTTTTTCATAATGGTAGCAACAGAGTTATAGGGCTGGGATATTTAGCCAAAACCATAATGCAGAAAACCACCTGATTATGTGAATACAGACTGTGCCACCCAGCGGTTTCATATTGTCACCCTATTCTAGCCTTCCTAATTTATATAATGGCATTGAGCTCCTTCTGCAGCCCAATATCCAGCCCCCTCTAACACTCCCAGCTCAAGCCCATTGTCTCCACATATTCTTGCACTCTGAGCTCAGCTGGACTAGCCATGGTGGTGTTCATCTTAAGTCCTCTGAAATCCATTGCTACTCCTCCCTTTACCATCTTCCTGCAACCCCTTGCAGCCTGCCTGATTCCTTCCAGCTCCAGACAGGCAAAAATGGCAAGATTCATTTCATCAGTAAGGAGATATTAGGGAGAACTAAGGTAGGTTGGAAATACGGAGAAAAATCCTGCCTTTTAAAAGCACAATCTGAGCATTTTACAAGCATTTTCACATTTGCACATTAGCTCCCTGAACCTTAACTCTCTCATCTCCTTCATTATTTAACTCTACTTTAATGGAACAGTTTCTTAATGAGCCACAGTAGAAGTAATTACTTTTGGCTGGGCATTTATCAATGGTAATTTAAATGTTGTTTTGTCCTTTGTTAGATTTGTGCATTAATTCAAAGCTCAGTTTGGTTCTGAAGAGTGAAGCAATGGAAAAGGCAGCAAGGAAATCTTCATGTTCATGGACTTTCTTGCTCAGTTTACAAGTGAAAAAAATTTTTTTTCTAGCTGCTAGTTCATTATACCTTAAACTGGGCTGGGAATAGTCAAAGAGGGTTCTCTCTGCTATCTACATGACAACTAGTAACATGGTCCCTATTGTCCCACTGAGTTGCCTTTTCTCTCATACAGATCTGATTAAATGGGAGTTGCTGTTACTGAGTTTTATTGCACTGGTCGGTGTTTGGGATGTGTCACAGCGCAGCAGTCTCCAATTAGCTAAGCAAAATACACTAATAAAAACAGAAACTGGTCAAACCAAATCCAGGATCAGCATGCTCATTAGTTGCAAACAGAATTACTACAAAGGTCAAGTTTGCAAATACTCCAGGTCAGGCACAGGTCTGAGATCTTAGGTGAAATCTTTGCTCCATTCCATTCTATTTATCCACTGAACTGTGTTTCTGTAGAATTAGATTCTTCTTGTGTACTGTACCAAAATAGTATATAAATATGTATATATATGTATGGTGGTTTATAACATTTCAGTGTCATTCTTCCTCATGAAAATTTTCCTAAGCATGGGGCTGTTGAAAATTACAAGTGTGCAGTGCTGGTGGACTGGAAGTCTCTCTTCCTGCTGACCGACGTGTTTTGGAGAAAAGGGCCCTTTGGAGTCCTCTATGTCATCTCAGTGCACTTTTGATAAAGTTTCTACAGAAAAGGCACATGCCAAGTATCTGAAAGTGCTGTTAGGTTCACAGTCACTTCTATGTACAAATGCACATACACAAATTTTACATAGGCAAAACCTCTATCTTGCTGTAAATCCCATTCTTAGACTTACAGGTGTCTGGTTTGGATGCAGTCTGGGTATGGAAAACTTAAGGTTGCAAACCCATCTGAGAATAAGATTTAAACCCTCATGAGTTGCCACCTTTTTTTTTTTTTAATCTGTTTTAATTGTCATTTTTTAAGGGAAGATTGAAAATTAAGAAACATTACAATGACTTCTGTTAATACAGTGAAAAGTGCAAAGAGGCTGATTTTGAGTGGACCTTGAACACCTGCTGGCAATGTTAGCAAGGGATTTTGTTAATATATAGTAATCCAGAACTACTGTAAATTCTAATCAGTCAAAGCCATCAATGGGGAAAGAAAGTGATCATTTTCAAATGCTGTTATGCTAGGTTTGGGAAGGAATGTGAGAAAAGTCTGTCATTAGGTCCACTCTGCAGTGGACTGAATGGATCCAAGATGCTGCTGCAAAGGACAAATGCACTAAAAGTGACACAAATGAAAATTGGTTATTAAGTAAGTTAAATACTCTTATTACTCAATTACTTTAAATATAATGCTAAAAGTATCTTTTAAGTCTGTAGTTTGAACACACCAATTTTGAGACAAGGAGTGATTTCAGTAGCTTGCTTTGTTGAACTCTAATACCTCCACTGCATCTTTGGCAATACCCACTCAATTGTCCCTCCTGATCCAGTCCCTCCAGCTCTTGCATTCTTTGCATCTTATTATTCTTCTGCAATTCTTCCTCTTTTCTCTACCCTGGAAAAGCTTTTTGAAAAGTAAATAGTTTACTTACAGTGTTACCATGACTTGGGATGTTTCATTGATGCAGTTACTGTTAATTTAAATTGATCAACTGTTAATTCACATTCCTCTAAAGGTATGCCTAGCAATTGTAGCCACAACTAACAAATATCCTGCAACTAAAATTCTGTCAGGTGTTTTTTTTTTCAGTTGGGCACAGACAATGAAAATAGAAATAAAAATTGTTATATATGTTTAATTAAAGGTAAGGCACAAAGGACTATGACAGCTTATTCACAACTAACACCAAAGGTAACTTTCCATTTTAATAATGAAGCAAAGCAAACCCCTAGTCCCAGTGTTTTCCTTACCACATCCTTGAAGGACAGAGATATGTGGGAAATCCTGCAGAAGCAGAGTGCACGAAAGCATATTATTGATGTATTTTCTTTCATTGTCTTTGAGGGGAATTTGGTATGGAGGGGATGGAGTTTTAAGACTATGGAGTCTCAGGCAGGAATAACAGAAGCAAAGGCAAGTTTGAGGAACAGGGTGCTGGGAAGAGGCAGGCTCAAGGAGGGGACAGAAAGTCTTAGTCTCGTGACTTGTGCAGCAATACTCAGTTCTGTTATTTTGAGCGGTAAAGCCCACGTCATTTTTTGAAGGAATCTGGGATGAGGAATAATTAGCTCTGTGACAACTGCTGGAAATTATTTGGGATCTGGGAAGTGATGGATCTCCGTGTCTTAATTTCCTGGCTCTCTTCTTTGGAGAGTGGCATTTTCAGGCCTCATTGTATATCCTTGAGCTTCCCACTGGGTCACACATCCAGAGCTCACATTATCTCCCATGGAAGCACACTCACCGAAAAATGGACAGCACTGCCTACTAATTGTCAGAGAAGTTCAGAGGTTCTTACCAAACACTTATTTATTTGCACCTCAATGATCATTTACCAGGAAATTTTATAGAGTTTACACCATGCTGAGATGCCTTAAGAAAAAGAAAAAAATGAAGAGAGCAGGAAGGAGAGAACTCCTTCCTGTAGTATGTCTCCTGTGAAAATTGCTCCCTTGACATTTGAGAAATCCTTTGGTGGGTGATAAAGGGAAGTTTTGATTAGTTGTTACCATTATTTGCTTAGTGTATCTCAGCTGAATTTTCTTAAATTCACATATGATTTGAACAAAAAAATCCACATTTTCTGAAGGTGGATTGCTGTAACTGTGCTTCATAGCACAGAGGGTTGCACGCTCTGCCTTAAACAGCCAAAGATTTTAATGATGACAGTGTAATATAATAACCATACGGGCCTCTGTGTAAAGGAAGTAGTTGATCAAGGAGGTATCTAATTATTCAATTGTTGGCAGTCTGGTTTGTTCTAATACTTTCTTGGATCTGAGTTATGGTCAGATATTGAAGATGATGACGACTGTAGGGTGCCTGGGAATACAAAGCACTTTCACCACGCCAGTTTCAATGTGTTGTCATATTAAAATGATTACAGTTTATTCATTGTCACTAACCTGCTCAAATATTTGAGAACAAAGTGGTGTGGTTAAATAAAACTTCGTGCAAGAAAACACAACTCTCAAGATCACTTTTAAGCACTGCTGTTGTCATCTGCAGTCCCCTTTGATCCCAACCACATATCTGCGTAGTAGCTCTGAAGATCTGTGAACCATTTCTCCCTTTCTCCCTGTTTTGGGTTGCAGCTGCTCGTTAGAACACTTCAGGACATCTCTTTGAAGAAACATGGTGGTGACAGTGGCAGATCAAACCCCAAATGCTCAAAAACCTTGGGTTGCAGGAGGAAATCCATATGTCAGAATCCTGTAACATCTTGAATCAGTTATTGGAGGAAAAGAGGCTAATGTTTAGGGAACAGTTTGGGAACCAGAAAAACAGGATTCAGCTCTCAGTTTCCTATCTAACCATGGAATAACTATTCAATTCTCCTTGTTCCTTAGTTCTCCAGGTGAAAATAGGTTTTTTTTCTCCTGCAGAGCCTTGTAAGAGTGACTTCATTAAGTGCTGGGACATCTGGGCACTCTGATGGTGGTAGGAACTCAGATGGGTGCAGTTAGAGGCATGAGGAGTTATCCCCTGGTCTGAGAGTTATTCAGGTCAAATGATATCTGTTTATGGGACAGAGGTATAGCTGCTTACTGCTTGCAACTCCTGAGAATTTTGTCAGAATGATGTCAGAGCAAAGTCCACAGCAATTTAGCGAGCCACAGAGTAGCTGCATGGAAGACCAAGTTGATCCTTTGGAATTATTCCGAACAACATCATCTCATCTCAGCATGTACTTCTAATATATCTCTGATCTGAAGAGTTTTTACAGAAAAGCAAGCCTTACTGCATGGTTTATAGAGACTTACAGCAGGTTGCTGTATTTTGCTTCTGGTAGCTTCACAGAGCCAACAAGTTGGAGAGGACGTGAGCTGGAAACTCCTAGTCTGCAGCACTGGTCCCATGTTTTACTAATTTACAGCTTCTGTACAATTTTGTTGATGGCATCAAGTCTACAAAAAATATATTTCAGGGCATAATATGGACCAATGATAAATATTTAGTGATGAAAGTCTGTGAAGGGCTTTGTCTGAGTCTAGAAATCCAGTCTGAGTTCATACGACAGACAAATTACATGGAAATGAGTATCAGATATCACTGGTGGGAGGAAAACACAGAGGTCAACACTGTCCTTTTCAGAGTTATTTCCATAACATGAACCTGCAATTGACATTATACATCACTTTTTGCCCCTTCAAATGTAAAACTGAAGGGCAAATGCTAAAAAAGATTTCTAATGATAATGCTCAGTTGTGCAGAGCATTCCTGACAGTAACATAATTCCAAGAAAATGTCTGTAATATATGTATGCTTTTGTTCTTGGAAAGGGTTTCTGCAATTGCTGGTGGCACTGTCTGACTGCCCAAATGAAGTGATCCCCCAGGAGCTTTGGATCTCAGTCCAGGCAGCCAGCCTGGAGTCATCACCTTGCCAAGCAGTGCTCCCCACAGCCAGGCTCACAGTTGGATGACCTGCACAGGGAAATAAATGGGTTTCACATGAATATTTTGACAATGCCACCTTTAAGAATGCTCTAGGAATACCAGGCTATGCAAAGATATTGATACACATGATAAAAATAACTTGTAATTTCTATTTTTAGGGAGAGTGTGTTGGTTTTGTGTGCGATAAATTTTTTTTCACTGTAATTAGCATGGGGCTATGTTTTGAGTATGTGCAGGAAACAGTGTCAGTAATATAGAGATATTTTCATTATTGCTGAGCAGTGCTTGTAGAGAGTTAAGACTTTTCTGCTTCTCAACCCCACCCTGCAAAGAAGTAGGCTGGGTGTGCACAACAAGCCGTGGAGAGACACAGCTGGGACAACTGACTCCAACTGACCAAAGGGATGTCCTGGACCATATAGCATTGTGCTCAGCATATAAAAGCTCAGGGAAGGAGGAGGAAGGGGGGATTTTTGGAGTTACGGAATTTGTCTTCCCAAGTAACTGTTACCCATGATGACACCCTGCTTTTCTGGAGATGGCCAAACACCCGTCTAAAAATAAGAAGTAGTGGAATAGTTCCTTGTTTTGCTTTGCTTGTTAAATAGCGTTTGTCTCAACCCACAAGTTTTCTCACTTTTACCCTCCTGAATCTCTCCCCCATCCTACCAGGGCAGGGTGAGTGAGTGGCTGTGTGGGGTTAAACCACGAGAAAGGGATTGCATTCTTGTCTGCAGAGCCCAGCCTCGGAGGGCCCTGAATCCAAAAGTGAGGCCTCTAGGCCCTTTCGTGATGCAAACAGTAATTTAAAATATACATCTGGCACAGCGTAAAGAGAGAACATCCAACATCTGTCACATTCCATTATCTTGCCTTGATGCTATTAGGCTATTATTAGTATTTAAACTAAATATATCTTCCCACAGGCTGCTAACCATAATATCTCATTTGAGTACCCATTCCTTTTATTGCCACAAACTGTTCTGAACATCACATAAATGAAACTGGAACATCACTTGATGGACTGTTATCATATTTTACTGCTTTATTTTATTTTAGATGGGAGGAAACAAAACTCGCCAAGTGTTGTCTTATGGTTTGCAGAAGATTAAATGGATTTCCCTATCGTTTTGGGTGAGGGAAGTGAACAGAGGCTTCTCTAATGGAGATCAGATGCAGGCATTTGGTTCCACACTAACAAGGACCCATATGCTGTTGCTGGTGTATCAGTTTTGTCTTGGGGCTGTAAGACTGTGGAATGACTGGTTATTTTTTTTTTAAACTGTCTTTTATAATTAATTATCTGACTCCTCTATCTCTTCAAAGCCCAGTGAAATAAAGACATTGTAAGAGAATAGAATTACTCTAAGCCAGAAGTTAGCTTAGAAATGTTTCCTTCCCAAGCCAAATGCTCGTATTTCTTCTGCTCAGCAGTTTGCAAATAACTGCCCCAAACCTCAGGTAGCATTTTGAAATGAATCGTGATTTTAATTCACATCAGCACAAAGCACAGGTGCTTGCCCAGGGCCAAAGAGCAGTGTCCTTCCCTAGGCTGCCATGAAGGATGCTCAGGAAGCATCCAGCCTGCATCACAGACAACTCACACTACATCTGTTCCCATACATTAAGCAGTGACCACTTATGTTTCTGGGGCCTGGGACAGGATTGTCCTCCTGGTTGAACACAGTGGTCTCAGGAGTTATTTCAGCCTGGGCCAGGAAGTGCCATCTCAAATGGCTCCCAAGGTGGGTCAATGCTGGTACAGACCAGAGGCAGTCCTGGGGAGTAAGGGAGGAGTGCTGTGGCCACGAGCCTTCCCTGTCTGGGGGAACAGTCCCAGAGAGCAGTCCTAACAACATTTAATTTCAAAACAGAGAGAGCGAGAGTCCTGCAGGCATTGGCGTGCCTTCAGAGGCTGTCCCACCCCCCCTGCTCAGTGAGCTAGAGGGTGGTCACAGTGCTCCATCCATCTAGAAAGTCTGAGCAGAGCATCACATCAGCACAACTCTGCAGCTTCTGGTGTCTGACCTCTGGCATCCTACACACTGGAGGTACTCAGTTTTAAGCTAATCCTATCTTCTTGTTGACATTATTTATTCATTGTTTTACATTATTTATCATAGTACTGTACTTGTCAAATATGAAAACAGTAACAATACATTAGAAGCTACTCTTTCCACCCTGTGCAAGTCATCCTTTTACATAGGAGCAAAGACCCACGTGGACCCAGGGCAGATGAGCCGCCCAAGTCCCTTCTGAATGTCTTGCAGGGGCTGGGTCTGGCAAGGGAAGGTTTTTCCTGCTTTTCAGTGCCACGGCTGTGAGCCTGTGCCCACAGCCATGCTGACATACGTGGATGTGCTGGCTCCAGGGAGCATCCATGCTGCCCGGTGACACCGGGTGATCGGGTCCCAACTGGATTTCCCACCCTAAGTTATGGCAGCCATGGCTTCTCAGTCTGCATCCCCTGGGGACCCAGCAAGGTCTGGGCTGCTGGCACCCTGCAGGAGGGATAGAGGCTTCAGAGCTTGTGTGCAAGCTGGCTGAGACAGAGAATTTGAGCTCTTCTTTGGGCCAACAGGGCAACAAAGACAAGCCTTGCATTGCAGGCGTGCTGTTGCTCTGGAAACTTGAAGCCTCCAATAAACAATGCAATTACTAGCTGCTTATCACTTTTGCTTCACCAAGGAGGAAATTTATTAATTTAGAGAACACTAAGGACACTGAATTTTTTTTTCTTACAGGGCTTCCTTCTAATAGCCTCTAAAGAAACCACATTTCTTTCTCCGTAGTTTCTACCTACCTCCAGAAGGCAAATGTATAAAATCTCTTTTATCAGCCCCTAAACATTCCCTGTAGAAAGAAAAAAGATGACTCTCTTTTCTGAGTTACCTCATCTTGAGCTGGCATGGAAACTTGATTAGTGCACAATGGCAGCTGCATCTCTTCAGCTAAAATTGATATACAGCTGCCGCTTACCTCAGCTCTTCTCCTGAGCTGTTAACAAAATGACTATTGCAATGTGCACCTCTTAAATCTAAATGTTAAATGGTGTTTGGGAAAAATTTGTATCCTCTTTCTTCTTAGCTGAATCAGTTCCCTTAAGGAACTAATCCGTAAGGCTATTAGCTGTCACAGTAAGTACAGGTAATGAAAAATATTCTCTTTGGGGGATGAGGGAGTGTTTGAAAGAAAAGTATATGAAAGAAAAGGCTCAGCTATAAGACAACAGGTGTTTAAAAGTTTTTTAAGCTGCTACAATTCTTGATGCCTAAAAATGCCTTTGTAGACTTGCTGCCCTGTGCAGTGTCTTCTGGGACCCTGCTTTTTCCTAAAATACCATGTTTGATTTGGCACTGTATGAGGTGCCTTTTAGAGCAAAAGTGAATGAAAGCAAGTGGTGCCTACTGAATGTTTGTAAGTGGCAAAGAACTGTAGGAAATGTGTTTTACTCCCCAGAGACTGAGGAGACCACAAGTCAGAAAACCCCTTGGTGGCAGCTCTGCTGCAAGAAGGAGTAATGGTGGAAGTGGGGAAGCCTTGGAGATGGTTGAGGATGGGAGAAGGCACCAAGCTGCCCATCACGCTTCCTGGAGCTGCCCTACCCAGGAAGGAGATGTCCACTGAGTTCAGGGTGGGATGGGTGCGAGGCCACTTGGCTTTCTGGTACAAAACAGCAACTGAGCCTAAGCAGCAGGGAACGGTCTCTGACATTTATTTTTGGGGGGTGTTTAGGACCCTTTGTCTCTGAAAACTTGCCCCTGTGTGCAAATAGATAAGGGAATGGCAGTCTGAGTACAGTGGACCTTACAATAGGATACTGCTGGGAATGGCATTTGTATTTTCAGACTTTAATAATCTGGCAATCCCCACTGCGGCCCCATGCTATTTGGGTCTATCCCAATTTTATTGAAAAGTGTTGTTGAAAAGACATATTTTGCACACTGGTAAGAGCAGACCTTGTCAGAGTTACTTTAAATAAGATTTCAGAACCTGGTTTTTTTCCTTTCCAGGATATTTTCCAGTCCCATTCTGCAGTGTTTGTGAGCAATTTTAACAGCTGTTCTTTCCTTAATCATTATCATTGGTCTTGTTTTTTTTGTTTTTTTTTTCTTTTTTGACCCAAAGCAGAAGGTGATGGCCAGGCCCTTGCATCTCCAATACACAATATTTCTTTTGTCTGCATAGAAATGTGCACCTCTGCAGGTGAGTGAGCTCAGGTGTCCAGCCCTGGGAAGCAGTTGTAGGTGCCTCTCTGCAGCACAGCAGCTCACAGCTCACAGCAGGACGAGGCAGAAGTGGAAGGGAATTGTTCCAGCACAATACACTGCCCAGTCCTCCTCCTCTGTCGACAGGGACCTGGATAACCAGAGGGCTGAGCAGTGAGTACCCAAGCACCATGACATGGGAAATACATCTGGATCCTTTCCTTACCACCTTGAGGTAGAGATTATGCACTAATTCCAGTAACTGGCTAATGCAGAGTGCTGCAAAGTGCCACTTGCTAAAATCAGATTCTTACAGTTCATTCCCACGTTATGAGCTACCACCACCAGTGTTCATTTTTTCTACTCGGTATGCCAGACAATGCTCATAGAGGGACACTGGCTGATGGCTCACCAGCTGACACCAGCAGAGGATGGAGTGAGGACCTCTCCTCCTCTTGTCATCTCTTTTGTAGCATTCATGTTTTTGCAGCCAAGTACCTCTCTGGTTTTCATTGTTCAGAAGAAATTAAGTTCTTTCTCTGAGTTCCCCCTAATGAAAAATGAAATTAAAAGCAAATACCATGAAAAATACCCAGAAAAATTATACCAATGACACACTATATTAATATTTATTTAGCTGCTGCCATTTCAGGTCAGATTCCCTTAATACTCAATGCTGTTGACTTCAAATAAAATTTAAACTACAATTGTTCGTCCATAAGTACATCCTTGATACGGTGAAGATGGTGGCCAGTGTCGGAACAGAGTTGGAATTGTTTGTGAACCTCATACTGGGACTTATTTCATTTTTAGCTGTTTGCTTTTGCAGGGATAGCAGTCAAGTTGTGTTATTGAATTGATATTTATAACCATTTTTTAAAGTGTTCTGATCTGGGAAATCACCATTGCATATTTTTAGATCAGATTTCTGAGTAAAGAGAGTAGTGGTTTGCTATGTGCAAATAAGATGATGTTACTATTTTTCAACTGCCTCTACTCGCAGAGGAGAAAGTTCGTTCAGCAAGCAAAAGGAAAAATTTGAGCTTTCATAGCAAATGCTGTTTTTAGCCTGCTTCAATCTTTGAACTAAGATTATACTCAACCACTCTTTCTCATTGCACAAGCAGACTTTGGAAACCGATACACTAAAATTAGGAGGCATGTTTGCATTTTCAACCTCTTCAAGTGCAGCGCTGCAAATAGTTCATTCCAGCTATGTCATTATTGTACAACATAGGGTTTGGGGGTTTTTTTTAGAAAGCAAATGTCATTACTTACATCTCTTCCACATTGCTTTAAAAAAATACCCGCTTTGTTTGGCAAAATGAGTGTGAGGACTGAAGTTGCCCTTACTGCAGTGTCCTTGCTGACCCCATAAGCAGAGAAACGTGGGTTTGTCACGGGCACTTTGGCAGCCAGTGGTTCAACTGGAGGGAAGGTGTAAATGCAAAGTTGTGTCTTTTCCATGCTCAGGAGGTGGAGAAGGGATCACTAGAATAGTGAGTTCTCCACTCTATTCAACAGTGTGTTATTAGTCCTGAAAAAAAATTAATTGAATGTGTACTAGGGTTGTGTACTCTCAGTACCTGGGAGGATTGACAAAGATTTTGCATAGTCCTCTTCATGAGTACAGATGACATAGTGTATTTTAAGGCATTGTGATGGAAACTCTTTTTTTGTTTGTTTTGTTTTTTGTTTTTTTCTTTTCATTCTGAAGGCTTCCAACTAAAGTTAACTATCTCTTTACTCTTTCAGTGCTTCACATGCATGGAACTGCTCCTCACAGCTTTTGCATAACACAATGATGAAATGTAATTTGCTTAAACAAGAGCAAGGAATGATTTGATAAAAGTAGACAACTGAAAAGCCAGTAAATCCTCTTTAACTAGAAACAGGTAGCCCAGCTTTTAATTGCATACAGTCTAAACACTGTCACTACCAGAAGAAGTTAACTGCTGTAGTTAAGCCTTACTGGCACCACGCCACACCTCGGAATGGGTACTCTGTGGTGTACAGGCTCTGTTCATGGTCATGTGTAAAAGACTTTCTTCATGAAGCACTGAGCAGGTGTGGGATTGAATATAGACTAAATTTTGGCTTAAGGACAAAAAATTACATAAGGATTGATCTGGGGGAGGTAGGAGACCTCTTTGCATTATATAGAGGGAGAGTTGTTTATTTTTGGTTTGGGGTGATTGGGTTTTTTTGTTGTTTTCTTTTGTTTTGGTTTGATTTAGCTTTTGCTTGTTTGTTTGTTTGAGAGAGAGAGAAAAAAGATGTCTTATTGCTAACTTGCCAACGAGGGAAACTTCGAGGAACAGACACGAGTTTCTCCACTTTGCCACCAGATGTCCGTCATGAGCAGGGAAAGCTGGTGACCTGAGCGGTACTCAAAAACCTGGATTCGCAGCATTTTTGAAGATCTGACAGCGACAGTTCGAGTGAAATTACATATTACCATAGAGTTTTGGACCGCGGGTATGCTGCGAAGGCTTCTTGGCAGCGAAATATCCAAAATCCTTCCTGTAGCTCTGCAATATTTATTTAACTCTTAAAACGTGTGTATGTCAGCCTGCAGCAGTTGTAGAATACAGAGCCTTTGCACTCCTCCAGAGAATTAGGTGTGCAGCTCTCATCCATAGTCCTAAAATCCTGTGAGGAAACTTGCCCTTTCAGATGGAAGGAATAGGTGAAAGCAGTCACTGCATGTGACCTCTGGAAGAAGTCTTAGCCCTTTTCAGCCTCATCGAGTTGCTGAGTGACGCTGTAACTTTCGTAGGTCTGATAGCGTTAACTGAATCCCACAGTAAAGCCTTCACATCCACAAGCAAGAGGCATTTCCAGGCATAAGTAGGGTGCAATTCTGAAAGCACTTCTGAAAAAAGAAGGAGAAGACTTAAACTTAACAAGGTGCAATGACTTCATGAGGAGGGTATTAGCTTCCTAGCTACACGAGGGAACTTACCTCAAAAATAAGGTAACTTAACAGGTAAGTACTGGAAGGTTTGCTGTTTGTTCCTGTCCTCAGACTTCTTTAAACTCAGATGCCCGAGTGCTTCTGACTGTTGTCGGAAGCTGCTTTTTATTGCAGTAACCCACCCCTATTTTAGATTAAAAACGTAAAGGTGATACATGTTTGAGAATCAGAGGAGCAGAAACACCCAAGAGCTGTCCTAGAGTATGACACCGTCTGTTGCTAAATGTGCACCATCTCTTCCTATCTTCGAGAGGAGCAGGGGACACTTAGGATGAAGGGTTCATTCTTCAGCAATAACCCTGTAATGGGACACTTCCCTCTCTCGTTGTCAAAACAGGAAGCCGAGGCTACAAAGCTCTTCTGGACACAGCGACACGAGCTACACCCAAACAGGCTCAGAGACCGGGAAGTGAATGGCCGTGGGAAGTGGCTGCTCTCCTCCCTCACCACCTGCGGGATAAATACCTGCCTAGGAAACGTCCCTCACTCACCTAAGGGCTCCTGCACTTCCTCCCAGCCTCCAGACACCCTTCCTAAAGGGCTACAAAATGTCCTGCATCCCTCTCAGCTCACCAGGCGGACAGCTTGTGCACCGGGCTCTAGTTCTGGGAACCTGGGTTTTCCCAGCAAGATCCCACACTGCCTTACAGAAGGAAAAGTGTGTTGCTCACTTCCTCACACCTAGGGAGTGAGCCCTAGTCTCCTCATTTAATAAAAGCAGCCCCATTGTTCTATGCTGAGAAAGGTGAATAAATGAACCAGCAGTACAAAAATTTCCCTGGGCATTGCCTTCCTGAGTCCTTCCTGAGCGACACAGACCTCTTTCATGAAGGTAGTGGGATCCACTACAGCAAAAGGAGCGTGTTGGGTCCGTGCTGTCACATGCACCCTCATTTTCAAATTTCGAGTGTCTTCACAATCTGGGAAAAAAAAGAAAGAAGATAGTTGCAAAAGCAACTTGCATACTCTTCCCTCCCACCCCTGTGACAGCTATGCTCAAATCTCCTTAAATATGCTTTTTTCCCTTTCAAAACAAGCTTTAAAATATCCAGCATAACTGTGTTCCTTGATTGGTGCAGTTAAAACACATATCTGTAACCTCGCTTTCAGAGACATGAAGGCTCAGTGTAACCTCCACTTCTGAAAATACCGTATTCTGTCCTGAATATTCTCAGCTGTGTCTCTGGGAAGCTGAATATGAGCTTATTGCCAGATTCTGATTCTAATAAAGTTAATGGAAATTTTGCCAGTGACTTCAAATGGTCCAGATATTATTCTCGGGCCAACTCCTATGAAATTATCCCAGTTCAAACCTAGAGCAATTGCACTGATTTCAGTGAGACTAGACTGGCTTTACTCATCCAACCCGAGGAAGATCCATGAAGTCAGAGATCAGGGTAAGGAAGAGCTGCCTCTCGCTCAACCAAACTGCTGTTATTGGAGCGTTGGATGGTGTTTGGTTTTTGTGTTTTTTTTCCCCTCTTTGATGAAAGTGATGAAATCAGAACGGCAACCCTGCTGTAGGAAGGGGTATGTTCTTTTATGGCAGTATAACCTAACCCACAGGATGCAGACCGGTACTCCACGGATCAGGGCTGGCGGGGGGTACTTGGTTACACCCAGCCATGTACCGCAGCTCCCTGTTCAGTTCTGCAAGATATTCCAGAAAAAAAAG
Organism: Aleadryas rufinucha; assembly: GCA_013397815.1. Taxonomy (NCBI): domain Eukaryota; kingdom Metazoa; phylum Chordata; class Aves; order Passeriformes; genus Aleadryas; species Aleadryas rufinucha. The sequence goes on from VZTH01002031.1 coordinate 250,354, forward strand.
CTGTAGAATGCTGTAACCTGCTAAAATGAACCGCAGCTCTTATTCAGATTTAGAAAACTCCACTTATGTTCAGAAAAAGTAGCCAACACCCGCTGGGGGCAGGAGGGGTGTCCGAAACCCTTCCTTGAACGAGAAACAAGCCGGCAGACTCGCACGGCGGAGGCAACCGGAGCCGCAGTTTGGCGGAGCGCCGCTCCAGCGCAGCGAGTCCGTGACATCCGACGGGGCCGGCGCTTCTCAACCTGCTCCTCCACAGCCCCCGCC
>VZTH01002031.1:251214-278658 GCA_013397815.1 Aleadryas rufinucha
GCGGGTTTCGGCGAGGAGGGCAGCTCACTTCGGTGAAGAGCAAAACCTCTCGCAAGCAGAAAAGGAAGAATATACCCCAGAATGCAAAACTTGGGAGGGGGGGGGAAGGAGGAGTGGGGAGAAAGAAGAAAAAAAGATTAATTATTTTTTTAGTAGTCCTTGTTCTGATGGTAGCCTGTAGTTCAGAATTAAACACATCCTCCTCTGCTTCTTGGGCAGCAGAGTTGGGGTCATGCCAGAGTACAGGTTACACTCACTCTGTGCAAGGTCCAGAAATGCAAAGATGCCTTTGGGGCTTGAACAAAGTACAGCCACGCTACTCCTCGGTGTCCTCGTCTTCTCTTTTTAAATTTGTTTTGTTTTTATTTTAAGGGATCAGAGCTAGTGTGGTGGTGAATGTATGACTGTGTCGGTTATTCTGATGATTGAGCACGGGAACACGATAAAAATCTGAATCATGTGGAAATCTTGAATTAAGTTCTGTTAGACGTCAACCTGCTTTTCAAACAAATTGTCCTGTCAGCGATGTGAAGAGCTTTGAGGCAGGCGTTTCAGTGGGAAAGTCATTAAGCTTTTTTTACTTAAAGGAGCTCTTAGTACTATGCAATTGTAAGGAAACAGTGTAATTAGATTCAGCCTAATGTGGAGAATGAAAATATTTCAGTTGGCAAATTACAGTTCCTTTTTTTAGGGAATTCCTGTGAAGCTCAAGTGTCTTAGCCGGTCAGCTGAAAACTTTGCCTTTTCACTAGTGCTGCCAGAGCTGCGTGCCAGAACGACAACAGCTTGTCTTGTTTAAAAAAAAAAATACAATTTGTTTTGTGTTTACTCATTTGGAGTAGGGATATGTCACCGCAGCAGGAAATTTCTTGGAGCCCCCAGTGCTGGTACAGGTGTTCAGTAGCTTTGTACCATGCTGTATGCATCTAGAACAAGAGCTGATTAATTTTTGTACGTGATGGAAATCACATAGTAGGTCAGAAGTGTTGCAAATAGTTGTTGAAGGATTTGTCTGCATTGAAACTGAGGCGACCACAACTCGTGTGGGTACAGCTGAGCTGCCTTAGGGTGCTCAGACCTTCCAGGAGTGTAGGGCCATGTTGCCTCCTTGTACTGCGGGTGTGTACCTGTCAGGGTCTCAGTTGCCTTGTTTAAAGTCAGCTCAGGGATGTTTAGGTGGTGCTGCCATCTCAGAGCTCAGATGCATTTGATTGAGACATGCTGAAATTGTTCATCAATAAAACCAGCGTGGCGTGTGGTCTCAGCTCAGAAGCTGAGATCTGGGAAGTATTGTACAGGCTTCAAGTCCAAAGGGCACCTGCCTCTGTTTTTCTTCCCTCCCAGCCTCCCCAGACCTCTCTGCTCTTTGAATACATAGAGCTGCTGCTGCTGTCTCTGTTCTTTGCCTTGGGGACTCTCAGGACCTATACCTGGGGCTGTGAATTTAGGAAGTGTGCTGCTGTCTGTAAGCAACCCCCACGGCACATTTTACTTGAGGGATGTAAAACAAGGTGCTTGCAAGGGGCTAGGCAGTTCCCAAAAGAGCTGATTCCAGGGATAAGTGTGAGCATGTGATGTTGTAGAAGATAATTAGCTGTTTATAAAACACCAGGAGAGTATTATTAGATGGTATACCTGAAAGTATGTGTTTCTTTTGAACATAACCCCTTCCACTCATATGATTCAAATCAGTTCTCATAATTTGGATCTAGACACTTATGTAACAACAAGGAAAATTATTCATGTAATGTAGTAAAATAGTGCAATTGAAATGCTGGTTATGAGTCTCAGGAAGCATGAATCAACTGTAGAATTTTCTCATCAACTTCCAAATTCCGAGTCATAAACCATAATGTCATTTATTGTGATTGTTTGTTACTGGAGTGTTGGCAAATCGAAGGGCTGGGACTGAACAGCTGTTTGGCTGTTTCCTGTGGCTTCTCTGACATGTCAGGGATTTTTTGGGGTCTTTCACCTGTGTATTGACGTTTACTTTTCCATTAAACAGTAATTCAGGTCAGAAAACTAGAGGAAGCCTAAGGTTATATTCCAATATGGAAACCAAGGGTTTGATGGGAGAAAGCTAGCTTGTGATCTGTTGATGTAGCTTATTAGATAAAGTCAGAAATGCAGCAAAAGGTGGTGGGATCATAGCAGAAAGAGAAGAATTTTTGATCTCAAACACACTGACTATTCCAATGAAGTACATGTCAAGCAGCCCTGAAAACTCACAGCTGGAGTCTGCTTGTAAGTAGACACTGCCAGAATTATTTTAGTTGGGGCTTTCTGTGTGTGGCCATACATATAGTTACTTCTGTTCAGTTAAAACTGACTTCTGAAGAACTTTGTGTTCAACCTTAAAGACTTCCCTTTCCATTATTGAAGGGGCAACTACCAAAGAGTTATGAGGGGCCCTTGCTGTTCCCTCAGGGTGAGGAGTGTATGGTATCACCTGGGGGTGTGCAGGTGCACGTGGCGGTGTGGGTGTGAGTGACCTGCCTTCAGGTGCCGATACTGCTTCTGCTGCAGCTCAGAACGAGACAAAAGTTTGATGCATCTCGTTGTGCTGAAAAGCCATCATCTAAGTCAGCTGTTCAGAGAAGTTTGCAGGTGTTGATGTTCTTATAAAAGTGCATTTAATTTTTCCAGCCCATTGCCCAAGAAGAGTCACTAGCTTGTAGTCACTGATTTTAAACATGCAGGGCTCCAGCCCTTCCTGACCAACCTACATCCTTCAGTCTGGGGATACAGCAGATGTGTTTTCTGTCTAGGGAAGGCTGTGTTTCCATATGTGCTCAGGGTATGAGTCCTCTTTGCAAAGGTCTTGCAAAGCTGAGGGACTTTGGTGAAGTCTCGGATTATTCAGGCAGTTCAGGCTTGTCCCAGTCTCAAAAGTGGGGGTATTCTTGGAGATGGTTTATATTTTGTTTTTGTTTTATTTTTTTTAAAGTGAAAAAAGAAGGCCACAGAGGCGTGGAGGTTCTCCAGACACAGGGAGTTGCTGTCTTACAGGGAGGACAAGAAATACCAGTCTTTGAAATGGGGAGTCTGGGATTTATCTTGCCTGCCTGGTGATGTCTCTATCGTAGAATGGACTTGCAAGGTGTGGGCAATGATTCCCAGAGGGGCTGATTATAGGGGAAGCTTGGTGTGTCCAGGGTTTCCAAGAGATGCTTAGCACTTTGTTTTATAAAGCACCTGGAGAACAGTATCAGGGAGGAGAAATAAGTTTTTGTTCCCATTATGAGAAAAACCACACGAGATATAAACCAGTTCAGATAATTTAGAAAATAAATTTAATTTATCAGGTTAGATACAAAAAAATAATTCGACAGAAAACATAACCTGTCCTTGGTAAATCTGGTCCCTTTTTTGGGAAGATGATCCTAGAAGTGTCTATTTTGGGTGTTTTCATTAGGATGAGGCATCCAACAAGTGCCTGTTTCTTTTCATTTCCCACATAAGAAGTCTGGATAGCTAGCACAGATGGAAACATCTGCATGGATTCACTGACGAAGCAGGGTACCAAACTTCTGTGCTGTGGACATGGCTGTATGGCAGGGTTGTGTGGCTGGGGTGGGGGAGTGCACTGTGGGCCAGCAGGTGTCTTTGTGAAGCTGTTCAGCTCTTTTTGTAGCAACAGCCTTGACATAAATGCATGATGTGTCTTGACACAGTACCGTCGGGAGAATAACATCTATTAATGTTTCCTATCTGGAAAACACACCTTCCTTATGGCACCAGATAAGGTTATCTCCTCTTGGCAAAACAGCCTGGGGTTGGTATGGAGATCCCTCTTGAGGCAGTGATGCTGGATTGAAAGCATCCCTTTATTTTACAACCATTTTAGTGAAAGACATATCAGGTTCCTTGCAACAACCCCCTTTTTCCCCAGTCCATGACGATGAGGAGAGAGGGGTCACTGCTCAAACCAAACTGCAGACAAGAGTCAGATCTAAAGTCCCCCCAGTCTTTTCTGGCACATCAGTGCTGATTTGAAGGGGATCTGCTCTCCATCCTGTTTCACCAGCTGGTGTCTTCAGAGTAGTGCATGCTGTGTGCAGCAGCAGAAAACAAGACTCTCAAAGGCTTTGCTACTTTAACTGCATCCAGAATTATTTGTGTATAATGAAAGGTGCTGTGAAGCAGTCCTGTGTCAGAACATGGTCTTCATCCATGTCTTCCTATCCTGGCATCCATGCTGAGAGGAAAAGCAGCCATGTACTTCCTACAATCAAACCCAAGGAATTCAGTGGCAGTCTGTTGGTTTCTGGTGTGACCCAAAATCTGGGGCTGTTGATAGCTGTGCAGGAAAAGTCTGAACCCACCAAACCCTCCAGAGATAAGGATCATAAAAAGTGTGCTTTGGGGTGTGGTGCCTGGTTATTCAGCATTGTGGCTTTTTGTAGCAGACTAACAGCACTGATTCACTGTATCTCTGTGTACTTTTGGAGAGAGGGTTTTCCCTTTTATCTTAAGACCCACAGGTCTCTGGGAGAGCTTCATGCAAAAAGGTTAAGAGGAAGCTCACCTCTTCCCAGGCAGTCCTGCAGTCAGTCGTGCAACATGATTTGAGTTGGGGTTGTGGTGAAAAGCCTCTTCTATTTTTGGGTCCCTGAACTCCAGGCAATCCCCATCTTCCCTGCAAGACTTCAAGTGTCTGCTGGGGCGAGGGTGCTCCCTTTCAGTTCAAGGGGGTTGTTTGGAGGTAAATATGAGACTTGTTGTACAAATATTCTCTCTCTCTCTCTCCTTGCCTATCAAGCAGCATCTTATGGATGTGATGTCTTCCAAATAGGCTTTTCATCTTTTTGGCAGCGGTCACCTACCAGATTTCCTTCTAGGAGTGATCTTGCACAAATCCATAGCACCTTAGGTGCAAGCAATATGCCTTTGTTCTGCACAGCTTTTCACAGGAGGGAAGCAGTGCTCCAACATCCTTACATGTGTTTCTAAGGCAGGTGGATTTTTTCATCTGAAGGATTTGATCAGTCCACCTGCCTTTTTCCCAGTACCATGCTTGCTGTTGGGAGATACGAAATTAGGCAACCAAGATGTATCAGGGATGTTGCGTGATTGTATTGATAGGACCGTACCATACACACTGTCATCCCATCTGTTTATACTCTTGGCCACGTGTTGTAAAGGTCAAGACATCTACTCAGAGGGAATAACTGGAGTGTGTGATGCTGCAGATCTGGCTGTGCTGCCAGCTGGCTGTGTACAGCCTCACTCGCTCGGCATGTGAGCAGCGTCCTCCACGTGTATCCAGAGCAGGCCAATATTAGAAATCATGAAGCTGNAAGGATCATAAAAAGTGTGCTTTGGGGTGTGGTGCCTGGTTATTCAGCATTGTGGCTTTTTGTAGCAGACTAACAGCACTGATTCACTGTATCTCTGTGTACTTTTGGAGAGAGGGTTTTCCCTTTTATCTTAAGACCCACAGGTCTCTGGGAGAGCTTCATGCAAAAAGGTTAAGAGGAAGCTCACCTCTTCCCAGGCAGTCCTGCAGTCAGTCGTGCAACATGATTTGAGTTGGGGTTGTGGTGAAAAGCCTCTTCTATTTTTGGGTCCCTGAACTCCAGGCAATCCCCATCTTCCCTGCAAGACTTCAAGTGTCTGCTAGGGCAAGGGTGCTCCCTTTCAGTTCAAGGGGGTTGTTTGGAGGTAAATATGAGACTTGTTGTACAAATATTCTCTCTCTCTCTCTCCTTGCCTATCAAGCAGCATCTTATGGATGTGATGTCTTCCAAATAGGCTTTTCATCTTTTTGGCAGCGGTCACCTACCAGATTTCCTTCTAGGAGTGATCTTGCCCAAATCCATAGCACCTTAGGTGCAAGCAATATGCCTTTGTTCTGCACAGCTTTTCACAGGAGGGAAGCAGTGCTCCAACATCCTTACATGTGTTTCTAAGGCAGGTGGATTTTTTCATCTGAAGGATTTGATCAGTCCACCTGCCTTTTTCCCAGTACCATGCTTGCTGTTGGGAGATACGAAATTAGGCAACCAAGATGTATCAGGGATGTTGCGTGATTGTATTGATGGGACCGTACCATACACACTGTCATCCCATCTGTTTATACTCTTGGCCACGTGTTGTAAAGGTCAAGACATCTACTCAGAGGGAATAACTGGAGTGTGTGATGCTGCAGATCTGGCTGTGCTGCCAGCTGGCTGTGTACAGCCTCACTCGCTCGGCATGTGAGCAGCGTCCTCCACGTGTATCCAGAGCAGGCCAATATTAGAAATCATGAAGCTGATGATGGGAATGAGTTTACTGACTTCTGCCAAGCCTTGTATAGTGGGCTTTGATGCCAAGACAGATTCCCAAGTGCCGAAGAGCAGCCTTATATTTGCTGTTCAGCTGATGCAGCTCAAGGTCCTCATTTATGTCATCTCCTTGAAGTAGCTGCTGCTTACGAGCTGCCTGCTAGTGTGAAGCTGCCTGACAACATGATTAAAGAAAGGGCAAATGGTTTTTTAGAAGTCCTCATCTCCTCTGGACTTGGAATTTGAGGGACTGTAGTCATCCTTCTGCCTTTGGCCAGGAGCCCTGGAAGATGTGTAGCTCCTGGAGAAGCTGCTTTTCAAAACCTGTACTGTGGAAATGAGTGGAGGGTCATGTTCATGTAAGCAATTTATCCGAGTCTGACTGTCATGTGGACTAAGCTACTGGAACCAGACCGTGTGGCATTAGTAGGATTATTCTCTGTCTTGTGAAAGCTTTTCAGAGCTTGAAAATTTACAGTCTTAGACTTCAACATTTCACACAAATTTTTCTTCCAGCAACAACAATAACAACAGCAATTTATTGTAATTGTAAAAAGCTAGTATTGCCAAACCAGTCTTGATTATTTCAAGCCAATTTTTTTATCTGTAAATAAACAAAAAGTTGAATTTTGAATTAGAAACCCAGGTGTGGGACTGGGTTTGGGGTTTTTTTTTTGGAATTTTTTGTAAAAATAAAAGCAGAACTTCCTAGTTCTTTCCCTCAAAAAATTTGAAGCTAAACCACTTGTTATAAGAAGGTTTTCTTTTGGCAATTTTCTTCCAGCTCAACATGGCTGTAGCAGAAAATCACTTGGGCAGCTGTCATGGATGTCTTGTGCTGAGCTCCTGCTGGGACTGCTTGCTGCAGGCTTGTACCTCTGCCAAGGAGCTGTGGATCCTTGCTGGGTCTAGCCCGGTGCATTGCAGTGGTTACACTCTCTCTCGTAGTTTTAAATATAAACTTTTAAGCAGTGTTTGTGATTTAGGAGGAAGGAAGGTGGTGTTTAGACTTTCCATGCCATGGAGTCACGATTCTTTTTAGGTCATCTTGCCTCATTGCTAACTTATGGGGGAGTTAGAGGAAGGTATGATTTACTTGGGACGTAAACAGTCCCATTGTGTGTTTCTGCTGTATCCCAGCAGATGCACAGCTATGCTGTAAAGTACAGCCCTCTTGCCAATCATTTAACATTTCTGTTTGACCATTTATATAGCAGCGTGAAGCAAAGAGCAAGCACTACTGCCCAAATGGAAAAATGGCTCATGGGTGAGAGATTCCTGTTTGTTACAGCAAGTATCACACCTCAGAGCCTGGGAGATGGAGGTTAAGGGCTGGAAAACTGTCTTCTGTCCACTTGATTCTTGGAGCCTGGTGTTGGGTCAAACCTAGGTTTCTTGTTTGATGGGGCAACAGCTTTGAACTGAAAGAGGGTAGGTTTAGATTGGATATAAGGGAGAATTTTTTCAAACAGAAGTAGTGAGACACTGGAACAGGTTCCCCAGAGAAGCTGTGGATGCCCCATCCTTGGAGCTGTTCAAAGTCAGGTTGGATGGGGCTTTGAGCAATGTTTTACCAAACAATATTCCTGCCCATGGCAGGGGTTGATCTGGATGACTTTTGAAGCTCCCTTTCAGCCCAAACTGCCTGGAATTCTACATGGGAATTGAGAGGGCACTTGGTACTGGGATTCTGTAGCCATGATGTGCTGAGGGTGAGGAGACATGCCTGAGAAACATTCAATGAGTCGTTTCTTTCCGCCTTTTTTCCGGCTGTGGCTGGCGGAGGATGAGGAGTGGTGCCTTCTGCAGAGCTGCAGCACTTGCAGCAGGGGCGGCTGGCAACAGTGCCCTACGAGGTGCCTGTGGCCTGGTGCTTTGCACCTGGAGCAGGCTCCCACGCAGGGGCTCTGGGAAGGGCATGGGGCTGCAGCTGCTGCAGGAGAAAAAAGCTTAATTAAAGAAGCTGAGTCCCTGTGGGATTGCAGGGGTGTTTAATACCTTGTAATGGACTTTGATTCCTAAAACGTGCAGTGGATTTGGGCTGGCATTTCCTGAACTTTCAGTTACTTAAGAAACAGTCTTGTAGTGTTGGGTAGAGTTTTGGAGTGGATTTTTTTGTTTGTTTGGGTTTTGGGTTGGTTGGGTTTTTTTGGTGATGTAATGAGATTATTTTTTTGTTTTGTTGTTAAGGGCACAAAGATTTTGACAGCGCTGCTTTCAGCTCTTTTTATTTTACGTAGCAGTGTTCATCATAGCACAATGACAGAATTGAATCAGTGGTGGCAACAGTGGGAACTTTTGGCAAAAAAGGATAATGTAGACAGAGCCGAAGTGTTCTGCTAACTAAAACAGTAGCTGTATTTTTCAGAGAGCTAGACATGACTGTTTTGATCCAATGTGGTGTTAATCACAAGAATACATAACTGCTTTCCTGTGAACTTTCCCCTTAAAAATATCCAATGATATCACCTGATGTTTTGCACGAATGCTCAGTATAACCAGAATTTAGAACAGCTGGCTCCATATAAACTTGGAACATTCATAGGTCAAATATTAGTGCACAAATAAAAACATTTTGAAAATGAAAACAGAAGCACAGTATTGGAAATATACTGAATGTGCAGATGTACTACATGGCTTGAATAGCTTTACAAATTAATCAAGACAGTGTTAACACTTGTTCTGAAGAGTCAAATTTCCTGATAGTACATGAGAGTGTTTTCAAACAGTATTTCAAAGATGTGTTATTCCATGTATGTTAATGGTTGTTTGCAGTGTGAGAAATGTATGAATTGGTTATTTAAAGCATTCCTTTAACGAATATATATTTGTTCAACCCAAAATCTTGTCAAATGGAGATCTACAGTTTCTTTTATCAAGTGCAGGCTGTAAGATGTGCCATGTTTAAAGCATGCACAGAGATGTTTATGTTGAGGTGTACTGCTGCAGCTTTCTTATCTTGTCGCTCACTGCATTGCGTTCTTGTGGTGTGTATGGTCAAGGTATTAGACACTCTGTTTGTAAAAGGGCTAAAGGGTGACATAATGTCTATTGAAGCACAAGTGTTAAGCTCCACACCAGGCAACAAAGAGCACTTAAAAAATGAGAACAGATTAGAGCTCATGAACAGGGTCTGATAGTCACAGGCGTAAGCCAAGAGGTGTTGGAGGGAGGAAAGGGTGGGCAGCTATGGTGTGAAACAGATGTGTCTTCTTGCATCCTTGTCTCTCCTGGGCTTTCCAGACCACTTGAGAGAGAAATCTGGAAGAGTAAAGCTCTTAGCAGTCAATTCCAGTCCCTTTACAAGCAGTAAAATTATCCAAATAAGTTGGAAAATAATGTTTTAACTGCAACTAATGTGTACAAGATGCAAAAGACTTTTCTGCCTCTGCCTTTGTAACTCCATAAGAATACAAATTTGTTTGAACACAAACACTTGCTGCAGCCTAACTTCCATATTTTTCAAACTGCTTTAAAATACCTGGATTAAGGTTCTGTATCAGGGAATAAAGAAGTGGTCAGAGCTTTAATTCCTCATGTCACAGAGGCGCAAGCTCCCTCTGGTCAAATTCAGATGAACAGAGGTCAAGGCAGCAGTCTTTAATCACCAGATGCTCTGCAGGAAAAAAGGAGGAGACATTTCCTATGTCACTTATCATGGGCTTCCCATTCACATTTCTTCACTACTTATGGCCACACTGGTGGTGTGGTGCAGGAAGAGGCCTTATATACTTTTAATGTACCTGAATCTTCGTATATGATGCCAAGCCTGGTTCTTCAAAACATTTGTGTGCAAGCAGCGAGAGGCTTCTCTGCAAGCCTTGACCTGTGTGCACAATTTTGATGAAAAATAGTAGAAGGATAGTTCTAAAATTTAAGCCTGTTTTGAAATTCATCTTTTAATATCTATGCAAAGATTTGATCCACAAGGACAGAATCCAGGTGCTCAACTTAAACGATGAAGGTTGCCAAAGAAATCCTTCAGTTTAGAAAAGCAGCAGCCTCTCTTGCCCACAAACCATCATCCTGAGACAGCATTTCAAGCATGCAGACCCTTTTGCTTAATTATTGTAACATCAAACATCTTTGACATGAAAGGGACCAAGCAGTGGCTATGCAAGATAATGACTTGTTTATAAAAATAATTTAAACAGCATATGAAAAGGATAAACATGCATGTCCTGCCAAAATTCACTGTATGTTCTGCAGGCTTTGGTGATTGTGAATCTCTTGGCTTGCTCTTTCAATTTCTTTCTTTTTATTTTTTTAACCCCACAAAGGAAAAAAAGGCAGAGGGGGAAGGGAGTGAAGGGAAAAGAAGGGAGACTTTAAAAAAAAAAAAAGCAAGAGAGTTCTCATATTTAAGGAAGTTCCAACTTATTATGCTATGGAAGATAGCTGGAGAGAAAATACATTTGTTTAATGTACTACAATAGATTTTCTCTTTGAGATGTCTGTGTCTTGTCTCTTGCATGTGATAGTTTTTGCACTTTAATGATTGTAGCAGCTGTCCTGTCCAAATATATTCCATTCTGCAGGGTATGTAATGCTCGTTACTTGCAGACAACATCAAGATACTACTCTCTTATTCAGAACCTCAAAACACTTCATAAACATTGAAGTCTCACAGTGTGCTCTGACAAATGTAAATCACTCTTATACTGATTTTCTAAATAACTAAGCTGAGGCTCAGAGGTTATGACTGGACCACAGCTGTGATGAGGTCCCTGAAATTCTTGCTTCCAGTCCTGCAATCTCACCATGAGACTGCGTGCTGTTTTACTGACCTGGCCAGTCCTCCAGTGGCTCATGGAGCCAGTGAAACAAGAGGGTCTTGTTTGGTGAAACCTGTCTTTTTTCAGGTGGCAGCATGAATCAGCTGGAGCCTACGGGTCCTCACTTGGCTTAGGCTGTAGTTCTTCCTGCTTGTGAACCTTGCTCATCAGTGCTGCACAGTCTGTGCCTTCTGCAACCACACTCCATTAGGGACATGGCTCTTCAGATATGCTTGCCAGCAGCTGAACATATGAAAGATGAAAGATGTCACAGGCTAGCACACATTTCACTTGAAACTATTGGAGAGCCTAGTAAAGGTTTGGTTGGCTTTTGGTAATGCCCATGCTGCAGGGAAGCTAATAGTAGATGTTCTTCCCAGTTAACTGACAGTTTTGTTGAGAAACTCCCCATAAAAATGCAGTGTAACAGCTGAAGTTGGTATAATGACTCCTTTATGTTTCAGAAGCTATTGGGATTGGGTCTGTCTGATACTTTTGCTATCTCTAGTCTCAGTAAAAACAGTTTTATGGGGTCCCAAAACAGTCTGTTGCTTCTGGCAGCCAGGGAGCTGGCAGCTCCGATGCACTGAGGCTTGAAGAGATAGTTCATTAATTCATGGCACTTTCCAGAATAAACATGGCAAACCTCCTCTGAAATAACAGACAGTAAATCCTCCTTGTCACTCAAGACTGCACATTTGTCTTCAGAAGGGGGCTGTGAAAGAAGCTGTCCATCTCCTAATGAATGAAAAAATAAATAGAAGAAGAATTGTGCATTGTCGTACTTGACATGTCGAAGCTTTGGGGCAGAATAGCAACAAACCTTTCCTCCCATCTTAGCCCTGTTAATTGTGGACCTAAACCAAGCAATGCCTACTGGGCAGGCTATCAGATGGCATAAACTATCACAGCTCTTTGCCAGGGATCTCTGGTAGGAGTGACAATGCTTTTTGCTCCTTCTTTGACTCTTTTTGGGAAGGTAGGTGTCAACACCTCTCAGCTTTGGGTCCTCAGGGATAGGACCTCTGGTCTGTCCGTGCTGCAAGACTTGTGAAGGTTGCTACAAGCCGGGGTTGCTTGGAGCGCACAGATGTTTTGTGCAGCTTGTTATTTTCTATGTTGGAGGTTATGAGTCAGATTACTGTTACCAAAATGTTTATGTGAAATCATTTCTGAGTCATATATTTGCATCATATACAACCTGTCTGACAATCAAAACATTCAGCGCTCGGCTAATGATTATACTAAGTTTTCCAACACTCTGCTCCAACATAACATAATTACATGGCCGACTGCAATATATTACTTTGACGGGGTTCTTCATGCGTCTTGTGATGTCAGAACATCATCATTGCTATTATTTTAAATTATTAGAGTTTGTTGCACGAAACGAAGTTAAAAATAGTGAGAGGCAGTTCCTCAGAAACAAAATGCCATGCAAATGTTCCTGGGCTTTTTCAGTCCCCAAGAAAACTTATTTCAAGGAGTTGCATAGTACTTTTAACTTTATTCTCTCCAGAGAGGTGCTTGATCAGGGCTCATTGGTTTAATTGACAGAATAGCTGTGGATGTTTGCCTGAAAAAATTGTTTGGTGCCTGTGAGACTGTTTGGTAGTTTCTCTAAAATGCATTTTTTAAGACAGAACCAGAGTATTTTTAGCAGCGTAGAGTCTCTAAACTACAACTTAATGCACTTTATGCTTATCTCTTGTGTGAGTTCTAGCATAAATAGGGATAGCTTACAAAAGTATTCTGAATAACTATGGCAAGCATTTAAAATTGCACTTTCCTTCAGGTGTGTGAGAACTCGGGCAGGAGTGTTTGCCACCATGTTTCAGTGAATTCAGTAACTGCCCTTTAACAGTTTATTCTAGAGCAGGATGGGGAAAACTGAAGAACCCCCCAACTCTGTACTAAGGTAATGGTAAAGGAGATGAAAAGTGCATAGGGGCAAAGGGCTGCTCTTTTGTTTGTTTTTAAATACATGTCTATGAAAAAGCATATGAATGTTGAAATGGAAAATGATGTTAGGGCTGACTCGTCTGAATTTGGTTTATAGTCTTTTGGAATTGGCTTTGGGAGCTTGATTATAAGTGTGAAGGGCACCGGCAGGTCTCTTTAAATATAAAATACCATTGCATTTCACTGCTCTCACTGAACTGGCAGAGTGCAAAGCACAGTATGGATTATGATGACATTCTTTATGTTCCTAGTGAAGAAAAGTATGGACAATACAGTAGTGGACTTTTCCGGCTACAAGTGACTGAGCTGTGCTTAGTAATTAGGGAGCTCGCATTCGGAGCAATAAAAGCATCCCTGTGTAGTATTAGCGAGCACCATCTTTGCTGATGTACTCTCCTTGGCCAGCATCAGTGGCAAATACATAATTGGTCTATGAGGACCAATATATTGTGAAGTGTAGTGGAAAATGCCAAAATAAAATTTCGGTTGGATGAAGTCCATTTGTCCTGTGCTAATTTCTAGCCCTGTAAACAAACACAGCTGCTGAATGTAGAATCAGTGCTCAGAGTGGTTGAAAACAGTGATGCATTGCTAGTGAGATCACAGCAGAAAAAAATATGTAACACATGAGGCTGCAATAAAGATCAAGTCTATCCTCAGCTCTGATTAATTGTTTCTGTTTATATATTTTCATTTATTTATGATGCTTAGAATGTAAAGATTGCTGTTTGATTGCCAGACCATTCAGCTGAGAAAGTCAGAGTATTAAGTATTGATGATCCATTTGTCATGAAATTTTGTAAAAGAGTGAATTGGCAACCAAACGCTTGATGAATGTACATGTATGTATTTTATATTTCTCTTTTTCATACCAATATATCACCTGTTTGGTCATCTGGGCTTTGTTGTTATTTGTTTATATATATGAAGGATCCATGCAGGTAGGTTTGCCTGTCACTTCACCTTAATTAAAATGTCTTTAGAAGTACTGCAGTGCTGAACAAGGAACATGAGACTTCAAACATTAGAAATCCCAGGGGCCAAGCCTGCTAGGTCATCGGCAAAGTAGCAGCACTTACACTGTGATTTGTCTCACAGCCCAGTTATATGTTTTGACATCCCTGAGCTGACTAATTGCTCTGGGGAAAAAAAAGAAGTAAAGAATGATCTTGGTCACTGTAGTAGAAAAGACTGTTTCCATCCTCTTCTGTCCGTCACGTGTGTTACCTAGTGACTGCTGCATGGTCATCCCCAGAGCTAGCAGAGTAGGGCGCTTTTGAACGCATCAGTTTTAAAGTTTTGGACATTTTATAGCCATCCCGGGGCTTTGACTTGTGGTAGGTGCTTCAGTCCGTGCTCTCGCGCAGCACGTGTTGGTGCCACCCTCTTCAGAAGCCTCCTGGGGCTTGAGGAATAATTGGGTGTTCGCATTACTGTGCACTGGACTGGTGCCATTGTGGATTTTGTTGTGTCTGCAGAACATACGTGGCCTGAGCTCTGGAAACTCTCCTAGCCCCTAGCCCAGCTCAACTACAGGCTGGCATGGAGCATTTAAATCTCAAACTGTCAGTCTGGCACGTTCCATAAACACGAAATTGACTCAGAGTGGCTAGGTCTAGTGCTATAAAACATACCGTTCAGGTATTATTGCCAAGGAAAAAAAATTACTGGTAAATAGCAGACTTACAGCATAGGGGCTTATTTCTGTGCTTAAGTTTTTTACATTTTCATTTTTGCACCAGCTTGGCAAGAAGTTAACTTAAATGTCAAAACTATTTTTATGTAAATATATGCATTATTGAATCTCTTACTCATAAAGCAAATAGTACTTTAAACCCACACAAAACAGTTGAAGCTATATACGTTTTCTCACTACTGAATTTGGCTTTTAATAACTTGGAGTGAACTGTCCAAAATAAAGTTAGGAATCAAGGGCACTTTATTTTCCAGCTAGTGACATATGTATTCTTGGCCTTGCACTGTACCAAGTTCACTGTTCCATCACTACTGAGATGGAAGAAAACCTGGATTTGTACTACAGATCCTCTCAGCAATCAAGAAGAGAGAAATACCATAGTTAAATAAACACATTATTTTAAAATTAACAAACTGTACTAAAACTGTATGCAGCTACAAAAAACATGAAGGACTATTAAGAGACTGTGGAGGCTTTGATATCAAGCAGTGGTTTTCTAATATGTTTCTCCTGATGGAAGTGCAGCCTTGTGCCAGAGTCAGAGACAGCAGTTACCCAAGGAAAAGATTTCACTGCTGCTATTTGAGGAGTAAGGACAGCAAAACCTGCCCTCAGCACGCACAGACAAAACCACAGCTGAGGTTAGGGACTGTGTACTAAGCCCAGGTCATAGTGGCCTGGAAGGAGGTGCTCACTGTCCTTCGTGGGTTTCATGGTTTGTCTCCATGTCACGGATTTTCTTGCCCCGCTGCCCTCCTCCGTGTGGGAAGTTACTTCAGGTCAGTACCGGATCCCAAAGATAAGGTGGGAAAAGTCACTTCAGGAAGTCAGGAAGCAGACAGGAGCTTGTTGCTGAAGAATTCCTGGCCAGTGCTCTGCCACAGTGTCCTGGTGGGATCCACCTTATTGCTGTTATACTGCTCCGTGCCACATACTCAGTGTCAGAGCTGCTGTAGCAGAGGTCTCCACTGGTTTTGGCTTGCCCTCTGCCATGGCAGGAGTCCCCTGAGGGTGTGTTCAGGCTAACTGGGATGCAAAGAAGCAAGATAGAGGAAGAGGGGAAAGTTGAATCCTCGACACAATTGCATGTGATCTGCCATCCCAGGTTTCAGTTCAAGTGTTTAAGTCAATTATCCAGCAATTTAGATCATCTCTGGCTGGCTTGCAGGGTATTTGCCTGCCACTGTTTGTGGCATGAAGGACACACATTGCTACTTCTGCCCTTTCTTGTTGAATAAACCCAAGCTGTACTTGTGGAGAAAAAAAAAATGCTGGAGTGCTTTCTGGGGCAGGTGAAGTGTGAAAGCTGCTTTGGTTATCTGAGGCTGAAGTACATGTGAAGCACAACTGAGGAAGAGCCTTGAAAAAAGCCAGCCCTTGGAATGCTGGCTACAAACACAAGCAGAATATGGAGGACCCCACCAGAGTTGTAGTAAATGCAGCAGCTGGTCATGCGTGGGTCATGTCCAGCAAATCACTTGGGCTTGCCATTCACACCTGATTTCATGGGCATGAAGGAGAGGAGAAACTCTGGAGAAGGAGGAATGGACTGGACCAGAGAAAAGATCATGGCTCTTGCCTGTGCAGGCAAGTGAATTTGAAGGATCGTGACTAAGAGATTCTGGTTTTCTAAAAATAATGCTTTCCACTGACTGAAACCACAGCTCTTGCTGATGCAGCTTTTGATTATTTTACCTCTTATTCCATCTTTCCTAGTTTGCATGATTCAGTCTTATGTAAACACTAGTAATGGTGCCTCATTGCGGTGAGAGCGGCACTGTGTGAAAGAGATGAGGCTCACAGGGGCAGGAGATTTGTCCTGAAAGCCTTTTTGTCTATGAGATCCCCTGTGCATCCCCAAGCAGCTGCTGGAGTGAGGGGTCAGATATCTCTGGTGGTGCCCAGAAGAGAAGTCTGTGGAAAATGATGCTGCTTTCTTTTCTTGCAATGTGCTCTCCTACAAAACTTCATCGTAATGACCTTTATTCTTTCTCGTTAAATGCAGTGTGTGTGAAAAGGCTGCTGAGAGTGGGGTGCTTTGGGTTGTCTTTAAATGCAAGACTTAGGGAAAAACTGAAACAACAGATGAATAAAGTGGTTGTGGTTTAGCTTGAGCCATTTATACTATTTTCCTTTTTAAATACATTTTTGGAAGGTGAGGGAAAACCAATTATGATTGAGTTTAAAGCTAGCAGACTATTTCTTTGTTTGACTGAGATGTGCGATTCATCTTGACCGGCTTTTTCTTAGACTTTCAGTCATTCTGCTTGTGTTGCATTCATTCCCTGAGCTTATTTTGTTAACCTTGCCACCTGAACAAATTAAGCACGTGTCCATGTGGTGTCTTCATGTGATGTTCCCTTAATTACGTACCTGCTGGTCACAGTTGGGACACATATTTGCATCTGCTTCTTTGTGTAGCCAGAGGACAATTAATCCTGCAGTTTTTTCTCCCAGCCTTTGAAAACTTTTTGTGTGTATTCTGCAGATTATGTGAATACACTTCGATATCCTGTTTTTCCATCACTTTGGCATTTCTTTATGTGCTTGGAGTGCAGAGGTGGTAAGCTAAAGTACAACAGGTAGTACTTTCATTAGCAGTGGTGGTGTACACAAAAAGCCCAAGTCTGAACAAGAAAGGTAAATTCATGTTAGGACTAGAAAGGACCCTCAGAGCTATTGAAAACAAAGATGTTGTAGGCATTTTGTCCAGCAAGCTCCACAGAAATCTGTTCCATTTTTCCTCCACGTCTCACAGGTCACAGGACTCCTGCCAGCTGCCCTGGAAAAAAAAAGTAGGAGCAAAGAAGTGAAAACCAGCACCTACAGCTGTAATCAGCTGGGGAAGATGTGCTGGGAGCAGGAGAGATCAGCAGTGTCACTTGTGTCCTGGGTCCTCACAGCCATGCAGCAGCTGTTAGGTGGTGTTCCCAGTTGGATGTGAGCTGTTCTCAGTGATATAGAGGGAAGAGAAAATACCTAACATGCAAAGTCCTCCTGCTGCTTTGATTTGAACAAAATTTTGTCACTGGTCCTAGCCTTAGCATGAGAGAGATTGTCAGTAATTCAGTAATGGGGTCTTAGCAGGCTCTTGCCCCACAAGAGACAGTGAGGCTCTTTCTCTAGCTTGGGTCAATACCTGATGCTTCTTGACAGGGCCACAGGAAAAGGCTCAGACTGTTGATGTAAGTCACGAAATATGGGACTGATACGGTGTAACTATTGGCCAAATGAGCTTGGGATAAACAATGATCGCCTCCCACTTCATTGTGCTCTAGCGCTACTGACAAATTTGACACCTTTGTCCTCATTTCCCAAGTTTCAAGTTCGCATTTCAGGAGCTGCAGGAGCAGTGGTTAAGTAGGACAAAGCACACCTCAACTCTTCTCCCAGTTTCTCATGTGGATGTGTGTGTGCTGTGCTCCCGCTTGCTTCCCCTCCTGCTCAACACCATCAACTTTCTATTGGGAAAATCTAAAGTTTGCAGTGCGAAGGTGTTGGAGGTAGCTTGTGATAGATGTAAAACACAGGTACTGTGTATTATCTGTGGGGGGAAGGATCTGCTAGTGTTGAAATTTGGCCTTTTGTTCTGACTTGTGACATCTATACTGGTGTAACAATACGGGCGTTACTATTGGTAGAAGCAGTGACTGAACACTGTTCAGTGAATGCTCCAGATGTGAGCGTTGGTTTAGATAAACTCAAGCTTTATATCCTTCTTATGTATACGATGGAGAACAGACCCAAAGATCTCCAACTCCATGCAAAACTATTTTGAGTAGTATGTGGTCAGTAGGTACCCTGTGTGAGAGTAACCAGTGTGTCAAGAAAATGAGACAGTTTCATGATAGTGGGGGAAAAAACCCCTAGAGTTTAACTGAAACAGCATTAACAGATTGTCTCTTGGAATGCAATCAGCAAGCAGTAAGGGTTGTTAAATAGATACAAAATTCAAGTGACTTTACTCTTAATAAAGAAACAGCTAAATAAATATTTCAAGAAAACAGTGAAGTCAAATTGCAATAAATTTTATTATTTAGTGCACTTTTAAAGCCCCAGGACGGGAATATATCTGCATTCAGGAAAGCACTTAAGCACATGCTTTCCTGAATAGGGACAGTCTAAGGCTTATACTTAAGTGCTTTCCTGAATGTGGGCCAAAACCTCCTAAGAGTTTATTTTAAAGACACTCTTCCCTTAATTAAAACACTTGGTCAAATGTAACAATTAGGTGTCAGCTTGCTTACTGTCACACAGCAACTTTCTGTAACAGCAGGCGGTAGCACTACAGAATGACTGAGGTCAGGAAGCAAAGTACTTCATCAGTTGACACTGTGAGAGGAAACTCAATTTTTATGGGCCTCCCAATAGTTCCCTCTGGCAAGTGCTGGCAATCTAAAATAAATTGAAGAGCTCTGCCAAGAAGTGGCCCAAAACTGTTTACAGGGTCCGCACTGGAACCAGCCGGAGCTCAAGGCTTCTCCTCACCGCAGCAGTGCTGAGCAGCTCTGGAGCTCTTGCTGGTGCTGCCAGTACATGTGGCTGGACCTCAGTCATTCTGCCAGGTGTTTTGTTCTGCTTATTCAGACATTAAATTTTTATTTGACCATTCCTCACAAACATCCAGTTGCTCTTTTTCTCACTCAGGTGGCTGGGAGCCAGTTGTGCTAATGGCATTATCAGATGTGCTGGGGAAAATGGAGTCATTGCAATGCTGCTTCTCTCCTGATCCAGGGTCCTGGTTGGCTCTGAAATGTAGATGGAGCACTGGTGGCTCCTCCTGCCCTTCCCTGCATTGGGTGTTTAGTGCTTCCCACCTGGAGGAGCAGAGTTGCAGAAGTAGTTAGGAAGTTGCCTTGCTGGGAGGGACAGGTGTGACCTGGTCGCACTAGTAATTGTGAAAATGAAGTTGTTCTGGAGCATGTTGCCAAGGAGTCCTTGTTCCCCAAGGAGGTGGCCTTCAAGCATCTCCTGTGGTGCTAGGAAACACAGAAAAGTGAGGGGTTTGTTCTAGCACCTTGGAGGCAGACAAGTGATTTTGATGAGAGGATTTCCAAACAGAGCCCACCTCAGGTACTGTACTTTGGGCATCCCTGTCCAGAAGCCATTTTGGTGAAGTGCTGGAAGAGGTGTTGGACTCCTGCCTTGTAGCAGCCCCAGCTGTCCTATGAATGAGGAAATTCACTCATTGGTTTTCCTGAGGAGCTGGACTTTATTTAAAGAGTGTGTGGTTTGAAAGCCTTTTGCATTTTCTTTCCCTCATCTTAGGCTTAGTATGCCTGCCCTTTACCTCATAACTAAAGTTCAGTGTCTTCCCCACTTCTGCTGTCCTTTTGACTTGAGCCTGTTGTTATGATGGTTACCCTGTCTCACTTATTTTTATAATATTTGCTCCAAATTTGTGATCTGTTACTGTGGGATACCTCACAGCAATCCAAGTCATTGCCTTTTTATGTGGTTCTTCTGCGTGACCCCTGCATAGGGTTTTCATCAGGTTGCAATAACATTGATTTTTACATCAGCATTTAATTTCTGGTGTCCAGGGATGTTAGATGTGGCAAGGATTTGAAAGGTGAGGTGAAAGCAAGTCTATGCCATGTTCAAAACTGCTCCTGAAAGATTTTCCCACACTAAGCCTCACATGCTGTTGTCCCTTTCTTGTTGTTTTGGATGTCATTTCAGCTTGGGAGAACCTAAAGCTTGCTCTTGGCTCTTCCTGGCAAAGAGGCAAAGAACGAAGGAGAAAATATTTTTTGCGGGAAGAGGTGAAGAAGGATGTAAGATTTGGTAAAAGACTGAAAATTGCATCCTTGATAGGTTGAATTTTCCAGTTTATGGAAAATGTGCCAAAATACTACAATAAAATACATAATGTGTTTCCTCTGCCTTCCCATTGTAAAACTTGAGAGTCATGGCATATTAACCAAAACCAGATCCATCCATTGAGTTTCCATACTCTGAAGCAGTATAGGGTGGGGTGAAGCTGGTATTAATAGGTCTATTCATCACAATAAATGTTGCTGGTAGATGTGGGTGGTTCAGACTCAGTGAAGAAATGGCTCAGAAGCGATCAGTCTCCACCCAGAGAAGCAGGAATTTTTAGCAGGGAGTGTCCCACATACCGGTAATAAAAAATGATGGCTAACTGAAGAGTCTTTTCTTGAAGGGTTTTATTTTAAATTTAGGTGACCTGAGGTTTCATTAGCACCGGGAGTCATTTTGGTTCACCAGCTGTTTCCTAACACAACACGCTAATTATCGGTCTGTGCTCCATAGGTAAATCTGCATTTGATTAAGAGCTGGCTTTAGGCTGTCGTCTTCTCACTTCTTTCCCAGTGTGCCATAAAAAAAAAGCCCCATAAAATATGGAGGTTCTTGAGGGAGTTGGCGTCTGCAGCACTGACTGACACGAAACCAGCATTTTTGTGAATTTGTGTCATTATATAGTTGTACATTCTCTTCAGAAATTTATCTAGTTATTCATGGGTTTAATTGCTATTTCTTTTAGAGCAGGGCTTGGAGTTTGTAATGAGAAGTCTGTGCTGGGCGTTGTACCAATACATAACAGAGAAGGCAGCTCTGCCCTTGACTGCTAAGAGGACATGACGGGATGACAGGAATAACAAAAGGGGTGGAGGACAGAGTAGCAAAATGTGCAGAGATTAACAGAAAAA
The DNA here is from genome assembly GCA_013397815.1 of Aleadryas rufinucha. NCBI lineage: Eukaryota > Metazoa > Chordata > Aves > Passeriformes > Aleadryas > Aleadryas rufinucha. The sequence continues at coordinate 272,594 of VZTH01002031.1, forward strand.
TGTGTCTACCCACATCAAATAAATTATTTGAGATACAGTGTGTTATGTATCAATATGCAGGAATATGCATTTTACAGTATTTCATATCACATTTAGAGATTTATGTGATTTTTTAATCTTTAAGGAAAAGTAAGGATTGTACAAAGTTTATTTCTGTACAGGCAGAATAGTCTTCTGTACCCAATCTTGCTTCCATGTCCCTGGGAGGCATGTGTACATGGAAATAATTTTTAGGCTGGTGCAGCTGAAACAGAAGATGAGACATCAGTGATGTCTGGGTTTAGAACTTGTGTATCTGCTCATAAATGGATGTTTGGAACTCTCTGCTTGGTGGAGAACAGAGGGATCACTTCTCTTGTTGAGTGATGGACCTGTATTGATGGTTGGTCTTAGCAGAATACACAGAATCACTCAGCATTTTGGAGAACAGGGGATCGAGTCAGTTAACCGAAGAGGAGAAAAGCAAGCAAATTTCTATTTCAGTGCAAAGCCCAAACATGGCCTAAAAGGAACCTTTCCCCTCAAAGTTATTTTTTTGGCAGGATGGTAAGAGTTCATATAGGGCTTGTGGCACAAAGCAGTCACTGAGGTAAAGGTAACCTGTCATTTTCTGCCCACAGTGTTTGCTGTGGCCATTTTCAGAGGCTGTAGGCATGGCTTTGCATTTCATGGTATATTCTGCAGGGGAGCTAATGGACTCCCTGGAGGTCAGAGGAGCACATTCTTCCTGTGTCTGCTAGATGGGCTTTCTAGCCATTTTGATGTCCATGCTGTGAAGTCACAGAGACCAAATGGGTTGAACAACGGACAGAAGTTGCCTGAGAAGGCTGGAAATGCAAATGCATTCCCATTTCTTACAGTAACGCGGATGTTTGTCTCAGCTGTGAGTTTGTTTGCTGTGGGCTTTCTGCAGCAACTGAAGACAGCCCATGCCTTGGTGGAGGAACATTGTCTGTTCAGCTATGCAAGGGCTTGTAATTTGATCAAGTAATTCTGAGATGGTTGCATTTTTGTGGGTGAGTGTGGGAGGCTGTGTGCCACGTCGCACCCTTACTGTCTCGGGTTTTACCATTTAAGCCTCCTGTTCACTGATTACGTAAATGCTGAGGTTTCATTCGTAGAGCTTCATTTCTGGGTCTTCCTGTTCTTGACTTTGAAGAAAGCAGCACTCTCCCCCACAGTCCAGTCAGTGTTCACAATGTGACTTCTGGGTTGGCTTCGTACACACTGTGGTTTGCACTGATGAACTGCTAGCCCTCATGGGTGAGAAGTGGCTGGTGCCGGGGCGAGTTTGGATGCTTGTGGACTCCTCTGAAATATGTGGCAGTGAGGAATTCAGATGGTAAATCAGGTTCCTGGTTTGGTGGTGGTGAGAACAGATGAGTGGTAGGCCAGGCTGAAGTGGAAAAAGTGGCCAGAGGCTGGGGCCAGGACTCTGCATTGGTCAATGATGGAGCGGAGAGAAATGTGGGACTGGTGAAACAGATGAGTAAGGCAGGAACGTTTCTGCACAGATTCCTGGGTGGAAGGGTGAGTGAGGTGGATTACTGATGCACTTTGTGAGCAAGTTGTGGTGTAAGGCTGATGCTGAGCTTCTGGTGGTAGCTGACACAGAAATGCAGTGCTTTTTGTGGAAGCAATGGTAAATGGTGGCACTCAATTAAAAAAATTGAGTGTTCATATGAGTTGTGAGATACTAAATTACCCCACAAGTGATGTTTGAGGGAGTGGACAAGTTTGAAAAGAAAGTTGCAGTAATTTTGCTGCTGTTGACTTTCAGTGGTTCTCTAACCTAATCTCAACTGCATGTGCAAGAAGGAGGAAAAGGCTCTTGAGCTCTGGCTGCCAGAGTTCCTGCTCCAAGTTGTTTTTTGTCCTGTCTGTGGCCAATCCTCCTTGGGGATGATCTGGGTGCCTGCATGGTCCTCTCCACTTCCTGGGACCAGCCTGAGCATCCCTGCCAAGGGTATAAAATTATTCCAAACCCTGTTGCAGCATACATGATGGAGGGGGAGGGCTGGGCATGACCTTCGCTTGCCCCTTCTTCTGGAAGTGCTGAGGGCCACCAGCTTGCAGTGATTTTGGAGTCTGAGTTAGCTCACAGGTACTAACAGTGAGCAGATGCAATTTGGCTTGAAAGTAACCCTCCTCCTACTTCTCACTTTTAGAGATGAGGGGTATATTTTTGATTAGTTCTGGTAAATAACAATTTTGGTGTTGCATAAGTATGACTTGTCATGAGTTGCATTGCTGGGTTTCAGCATTTTTGTTGGTCAGTCTTTTTTAAAGATTAACATTTTAGCTTTTTTAACAAAAGAGCTAAAGTGTTATGGTTTGGACTTTTTAAGGACATTATTCTTCTTTCTATTGAAATAGAAATGAAAAAGAGAAGAAGAAAATAAAAAAAATATAGTGAATTTTTCCATTAAGAAAGATTCTTTTTTCCATCCTTTTACTGGCATATGTGATGGTTATTTGTAAAAGTTTCTTTCATTTTTTTTAAGAGCCCCCAGCCATTTTAACTTGAAGGAAATGTTTTAAATATGGAAAACATCATTTTTCATTAGCTTGATTTTTCATTAACTTAATTTTGGAGGGTTTTTCTTGCTGTGAGCTCAGTTTCAATTGGAGCTACCTAGTTGGTCTCTCAAATCCATTTTTGTCTGTGGATCTCTGCATAACAGTTTCCCTCTTCTTTTTTTGCCAGAGCAGGATTAGAATGAAAGAACTGGCCAAGAGATAGTGTGCATAGATTAAACTGTTAGTCCAGACGAATTATGCAGAAAACATGCATCTCATGCATTGTGAAAAATACCAGGGGTAAAAGGTATCATCTTTTGAAGGTTAGCTTGTAGAGTGCAAAGAAAATAACCAGACTGCAGCACTTTGGAGCAAATTTTTTGCTTCCCTTTTAAAATAATTGAAAAATCAGTTATTTTCATACAGTCATGAGTAAGTATTTTAGTGTTGACCTTGCCTTTTCATAACTTCTTCTTGCAGAGTTCTTCAAAAATTCCTTTACTGTCTTTCTCAGATTTTATCTCAGAACATGTGTTTTTGTCGTTAATTTCATTCTTATGCCTTCATTGTTTTACCAACTTTTTGTTGGCTTACAGTCTATCTGTGTGTGTCTTATTATCAGTTCCAGTTCTGTTTGTCCTACGAGTGTGATTTCTTCTCCTTCCCTTTCCCCTCCCCTTTCCCCTCCGAGGCTCCCTCTGTAGTGCTAAGTTTCTGATGGCTGGAAGACTGCAATGGAGTACTGATCCTCCTGTGTCATCTTGCATTTGTCCCTGAACATTTCCTACTGGCCACCTTTGGAAACAAGGCTCTGGGCTTCCTGAGTTGTTGATCTGGTCTATTAAAGCTGTTTCTGTGATCTCATCAATCTGACTCTGGCTGGTTAGGGCTGTAAATAAGTGTGACTTGCTAAGTGCCACATCGCAGACAGAAGGATCAGCCTCAGCCCTGCACTGGCCTTTGTTATTTTGATTGAGCAAATGAAAAGGAGGCAGATCCTTCAGTTCTTGAGCTTGTCATAGAGCGGTATCAAGAGACTTTATTGGAAATTGTCCCTTTACTTGCATGTTGCTGGTTTTCTTTTCTGAGAAGCTTTGCTCAAGTATTGCCTTAAAGCACCTGCCTCCAGAGCAAGAGCTTGTGAGCAGACTGCCAGGGACCCACAACCACTTCTGTGATTTTTGCCTCCCATCAGCCTTTTCCCACATGAAAACTGTAGGGAGTGGATTGCCAGCCTTTCTTTTTTTGTGTATTTCTAGAGCAGAAATGAGCAGCAAATATCAAAAGATCAAACTCCTCAGGTTGTTGTCCTGACTGAAAAGAACAAGTTGGTTAATGTCTTTGTTCTTTGCCTTTCCGTCTTTAGTTCTGAATTTTCCTGTAGAAGTCCAGAAAGATACCTTCATATGTATCATTTAATACCAGAAGGAGTTGTGTTTAGTTTAGTGGCTGACTCAAGGATTTTGGATATATGACAACAAATATAAGTGTGTAATATAAGACTCACGATGAAACTTCTCAATATGGGAATGAGATGAAGCACAATATTGATGGTACAAGGTCATCAGCTGTACTGTGGCTGCAGGAAACCCCTTCCTGTTGGTCTGCTGGACAGATTGTGCACCAGGCAAGCTGTGTTACACTGATGAGGAAAAAAGTAGGTACCAGTAACAGCTATTTCAGTTCTAGACCTGTTCATCAGAGGTTCTTGAGCAGATACCCAAGTGGTGAACTGCAGATCTATAAAAGGTAAACCTGTTGTTGTTACAGACTTTGAGTTATGAGAGCACAAACAGGGGGTAACCTTTAGAGGCAAGATTGTTTGGTTTGGACATACCTACAATTAGAAAAACAAAAATGTGCAAGCAGATGTTTCAAGGTTTTGTTTTGTTTTGAACAAAAGTATCCAGTCCTAGCTCAGGGCTTTCTTAGGCCAAGTTCTCATTCAAGGCTGGTGGGAGATCTTACAACTGACTTAGAGAGTCCTGAAATGACTCAGAAAGTGAGTGCCAGCATAAATTGTAGTGATACCCATGGATGTCACTGACCTATGGATTCAGAGTGGACAGGGGAGCTGAGTCACAGTTGTGCCACCTCTGCCAAGTGGCAGTCCTGCAGTGGGGCTGCTTTCACTGATCCTGGTCTATGAGCTGTGCATTATGTTTTGGGAGGAAGTGCTGTGTTTCTGTGTGTTTTTTGGATCCTGCAAGAATTTTGTTGTTTTGGTTTGGGGCTTTTTTGCAGTCAAGTGAGTGGACAAATTAGAAATCTGTTGCTGGCATAAGATTTTAGTAGGGTTGTATATGTGAATGAAAAGGAGCTGCAGATTTAGTGTCTATTGAACAAGTCGATGGGATGGCAGTGAATCGCCTGTTTGCAGCTGACAGGCCCTGGAAATTAGTTGTAAAAAAGAGTGGAGTATGTTATTCCAACTAACAGATCTGAGGTGTTCACAAGCTACTCATTGACAACTGGAAAATGGAATAACATATTTTGGCTGGTTAAATCCTTGAAGGATTAGTAAACTTGACAACAGTAGAGCTTCATGGGTGGGAGGACTGCTTCAAATAAATAAAGAGGGTTAGTTCAAGAGTTTTTGTTGCTTTTTTTCCTTTCATAAGTTGAAATTTGGAAAGACACATTTCACAGCAACTGTCAGGAAAAGTGAGTATGATATGAATTGCCTTCACCCCCTTGAGAATCCTCAAAGAGCTGGCTGATGTCAATCTCAAAACCTCTCTTTATGATTTCGAGAGGTCTTGTCCTGATTTTAAAGAAGGGCAAGAAAGAGGATGCCAGAAATTACAGGCATGTCAGTCTCACTTCAGTGCCTGGTAAAGTTATGGAGAGGATTATTCTGGGATGTATTGAAAAACACCTGGAGGACAACTCAGCCATCGGTCACAGCCAGCAGGGCTTCATGAGAGGAAAGTCCTGATTATCAAATCTGATTTCCTTGTATGACAAGGTAACCCACCCTTAAGGAAGGGAAGCCAGTTGATGTAACCTTTCTGGATTTCAGTAAAGCTTTTGATGGTGTTTCTCACAGGATCCTTTTGGACAAACTGTCCAGCACACAGCTGGATAAACAACACACCATGTGGTGGGTGAACAAATGGCTCAGGGGTCAGGCACAAAGGGTTACAGTGAATAGGGTGTGTCAGACTGGTGACCTGTCCCTAATGGGGTTCCAGAGGGCCCCATCCTCGGCCCTGTGCTCTTCAACATCTTCATTACTGACTTGGATGCAGAACTGGAAGGACACTGAGCAATTTACAGATGATACAAAACTGGGAGGAGCTGTTGACTCCCTCAGGGGCAGAGAGGCCCTTCTGGGAGACTTTGACAAATTAAAGATTGGCAATAACCAACAGGAAAGATCAACAAGGGCAAGTGCTGGATACTGCACCTGGGACAGGACAACCCTGGATGTACAGACAGGCTGGGGAATGAGAGGCTGGAGACCAGCCCCATGGAAAGGGATCTGGGGGTCCTGGTCAGTGGCAAGTTGAACATGAGTCAGCAGTGCCCTGGCAGCCAGGAGG
>VZTH01002031.1:278698-364213 GCA_013397815.1 Aleadryas rufinucha
CATCAGGAACAGTATCACCAGCCGGGGAAGGGAGGGGATTGTCCTGCTCTGCTCTGCACTGGGGTGGCCTTGCCTCGAGTGCTGGGGGCAGTTTTGGGTGCCAGAATATGAGAAATATATGAAGCTAATAGAGAGTGTCCAAAGGAGGGTAACAAAGATGGTGAAGAGCCTTTAGGGGAAGGCATATGAGGAGTGACTGAGGTCACTTGGTCTGTTCAGCCTGGAGAAGAGGAGAGTCTGCAACTTCCTTGTGTGGGGAAGAGGAGGGGCAGACACTGATGCTGATGACCTGAAGTTGTGTCAGGGGAGGTTTAAGTTGGATATTTTCACCCAGAGGGTGGTTGGGCACTGGAACAGGCTCCCCAGGGAAGTGGTCACAGCACCAAGCCCGACAGAGTTCAAGATGCATTTGGACAATTCTTTCGGGCACATGGTGTGGTTCTTGGGAATGGTGCTGTGCAGTGCCAGGAGTTGGACTCAATGATCCTGGTGGGTCCCATCCAACTCAGCATATTCTGTGATTCTGTGATTCCCTGGTTCACCTGTGAGCCATCTGAAACGTATCATTCCTCTTTACTAACTGGGCTGATGGGTTTCCAAGGTGGAGGATTTACTTCTTCCATACTCACTTCTCTGAGATGTTTCTGACACTTTATCTCAGACTCTGAGTTTTGTTTTGACTGTCCATTACTTCTGTGAGCTTAGAATGTAGATGATACAAGTTTGGATAGCAGTTTGGGGGATGTGAAAGGCACTTTAGAGAACTCAGCAGAGCCCTCTGGTCTATTCAGGACAGCAGGGCTTTGCACATGGATAATTTCACTGTGGATCAGGTGTATTACCTTGAGGAAATATTTACAAGGATTAAGGAGGACATGCCAGTAGCTGACCCTACATTGTTTCACTTGAAATATCTTGGGCTGCTGAGCTGCTGCTGAATCGAGAGTCCAGGAGAAATGTGTTGCATGTTGCAGCCCTCCCCTGTGGCAGGAGGTGCTGGGAGTGTTGGGGTGCCCAATTCCAGTGCAGGTATTACAGGAGGATCTTAACCACGATTCCCTGCAGAAAAAGTACATCCAATTTAGTCCAAAACCATACTCAAAAGAAATGAAAATTTCCTGAAAACTGGAAATGCTGTTTTTCTGCCAGCGCTATACCTGGCTCCAGTTTCATCTCCTAATGGAAACAACCTGCAAGATCCTAATTACTGGCTGACAGCTTGGGACAGAAGAGGTAATGGCACTGCTAAACGCAGGAAGGAGATTTCATCAGGGCTTTGTCAACTGCCCTGCCTACTCATTGATGTGAGGCAATGACTCCACTGTGGATCTGTGGTCTGGCCCCAGGTCCCTGTCTCAGACTGGATCACTCTGCAGTATGGATGTGATCTGGATCAGCTGTGAACAGATGACATGGGATATAATGCTACCTCGGTGCTTTTATGTTGGCCTTATGCTGCCTATGGGAGGCACAGACTGACAGATGACTTGGCCAGGAGCCTGCCAATACAAAATTGGATAGGTAGCAAGGAGTGGAGCAAGCTTCAGAGGAAATTTTTTCTGTATCTTGGTTCTTTATCACATTTTTTTTATTTGGTAGTAGGAGTTCTAATACTGGATTCACCGTACCAGCAAACCATAGCATCAGCATTGATACTCATTTTCATCCTCTTTCCTTCTGTTTTTTAAACTAGATTGTTTTGCAGATCTGACCTGGAGCTTGACTTCACACGCAATTCACTCAGCACAACGAGGCGCCAACAAGAGCCATTGAGGATGTGATGTCTAGAATGGCATTCTGGAAGTACAAAGGCAGACAGCAACCTCTAAACTGTCTCTGCCACCAAAGGATGTAGGTTCTGGGACTCCCCTTTCGGAGCTAGAATCTACCATCCTGGCTTTCCAGGTGGCTTCAGAGGTGCTTCTTCTGGTGCTGACTGTTATTCCTTTCAAAATACAGTTTGTCTTTCCTCTTCTTCTGTCTTTTTGGTTTGTTGTGTGGGGTTTTTTTTTGTTATTGTTGTTTTGTTTTGTTTTGTTTTTCTTTCCGGGTGCTTAAAACCAGTTTTGCATATTTTCTTTCCTGCTGGAATTCTTGACAGTTTATCATTAGAATCACAAATTATATATTTGTTTAGGAGCCCAGTCTACAGATCCTTTTTTGTTCTAAGGAACCTGAAGAAGTTAACATAAGAGATTTTGCAGTATGATGTAAGAACCTTTAAGTAGTTTTTGTAGGCTCTTAAATGTGTTCATAAACAGTTACCCCAAATGTTCTCTATTAAATCTGTGCCCCAGAAAACGGTAGGGTGGGTTGGCCTTGCCCTTTCCAGAATTCTTCATTCCTGTTGGTAGGCACACGTGTACAGATCTACTGATGTGCCTAGTTTGTGTGGCAGCTAAATGTTTACATTATTTCATTTCAGCTCTTGTAAAGTGACTGTATCTCTTGCTTCTGCATTGCCAGAAAACTTTGTTGATTTTGAAATTTTAAGGTTAAATATAGGTAGACCTAATATAGATATTGCACATATCAGTCCATATAAATGCATGTATGTGTAGAAAAAGGAATGAAGTACAGCTGTGCAGAAGGCAGAACCTTGCTTTTTTTCCTGTTGGAAGGACCACTGCAGTACTGATATATTAAAAAAAAAGGAGGGGGGGAATAAAAAGAAACCCAAACAAAAAACTCAAACAAAAAACTCAAACCCCCTCCCAAATCCCCTTGACCTGCTGAGGTGTGAAGACCCTCGGAGCTTGCTCAAACCTCTTCTCCAGGTCTGAGTGAGAACAGGCTCAGAGATTTGTTGTCTCTTAACTTCTTTTAAGAGGGTTTCCTTTAAAAATCTGTTTATGGTTGGGGAGGACATGCCTGAAAAAATATTTGCACATAAAACAGCTGTTAAGTGAATCTCCACACACTGAGATCAAGAGAACGTGAAGAAATATGTACTTCCAAAGACCTCTCTGCCAACTTGGAGCCTCCTTCAGAAAGTAAATACAATCTCCCTACAAGTCTCTGGTAACTTAGTTACTGAAAAATAAATTGAGCTACTTAGACCCTTGAACCTTCTTATTTTTTTCTCCCCCTCCTGCTAGGTCTGAAAAAAATGCATAAAATTGTGCTGGAATGGTGTGCACCGAAGCCAAATAGATTGATTTTAATGTTTCTTTGGTATGTTGTCAGCTAGTCAAGTGCAGGCAGCGATGGAGTTCATCTATGTGTGAACTAACCACTTCCGGTGATGCAGCCGCCAGCCTTCCAGCAATAAATTAAAATGTCACAAAGCCCTTTTTAAATCTCCCCTTCATGCCACTCGCTAAAAAGATCATCACCTGTGAGGGACTGTTGGAGGTGCAGTACAGTATTACTAAGGACTTTTCCTTATTTATAGTTTTAACTTGTCTTTCCTTCTTTTGCCTGGCCCTGAAAGCAGAGGGCTCACTGTGGCAGTGTGACTCAGTTTTGCTCTGTTTTTGTTTGTTTGGGGGTGCCATTTGGTCCTGGTGTCCTTCTAGTCAGGGTGCTTAGGTCCCAGTTCTCCACTGCAACTTCGTGGCCCTTTAAAACCCTCTGCGGCCACAGCCAGAAGCAGTTGGTGGTGCGCTACAGATGTTTTTACAGTTCGTTTCCAAACAGCTGCTTTTTCCTTCTTTCGTCTGTTTTTCCTTTATTTATCAAGTCCCTGAGGAAGGCCGATGGCTCATGACCCTGGCAGCGGCTCCCTCTGTAAGAGCCGTAGCACGGAGCCCGGGGGCAGACCCCCGGCAGCACCTGCTACTGCTGAGGGGGGTCCCTTCAGCAGCATGCAGTGAGCCCAGGCACGGGGCTCTGCAGGCTCAGCTGTGGGCAGACAAGCCAGTGCACCCACAGCTTCTCCTAAAATGGTCTGGGAAAAAGAAGGAAAAGGGTCGGTCGTGCCAGGGTCCCTCTATGGCAGCTGGAGCTGTCCTCTGCTTTGAGGGTGCGCCATCTGAATAGCTTTTGTCCAACTACAGGTTCTCAAATGAGCTCCCTGGATTCAAACATCAAGGCACAAACCCTATCTGTCATCCCGGAGAGGAGCGCACGCTTTCTCACCTGCTGCTGCCCCTCCACCTGCACTGTTCCCTCATGTGCCTTCAGTAGAGATTTGTCCTCTGCTGAAATAAAAAGTTTTGATTGCAGGTAGTGGGCAGAAGGAAGAATGAAAACAAGCCAGAAGGCCCTATTTGGCCAGCTGACAAAAATCCCCAGGCGTTTGCAACCAATCCTTGGCTCATGAGCCGGATTTTTCCCATTCATATTCCCTTTCAGCAGGCACATTTCTGTGGATTGTTTCAGGGGAAGAAGTCCAAAGATGAATCCTTTCTCCACTTGCCCTCTAACGAAGTTGTTTGTTTCTTAACTTGTTTGCAAAATCACGAATATATTTCATCTGCTGCTCTTTCTTCTAATTTTTCTTAATGGCAGTTCCTTTCTTTGTTGGAGCGCAGGACAAGTGAATGCTGCTGGGAGGCTCCAGGGCTGTTATAGCCATGCTTGCTGCTGTTGTGTGGGCCAATAAACCTGGGGCTTCTTTTTCCCAACAAGGTTTCAAATTTTATAACAGCAGATTTCAGATGTCTCCTGGACTGGAGGATGCTGGTGGAATTGGTTGGTTGAGGGTCAGGTCCAACTTTGTTAACTCAAAGAGCCTGTCAGCTCTTTCATCATCGTTTTGTCAAGTCTGAACTGGGCAGATAATTACTTATGACAACTTCACAACTCTGAGAAATATTTTTTTTCAGTTCAGACTCTCAGAGCAGCAGCTGGAAGGTTGGATGCCAAACCAAAGGGTTTGCTGGGTAAAGAGACAAGTGATAAAATGACTTTGCATTTTGCGATTCTTTTGTAAAAGAGCTCAGCTGGGCACCCCTAATGATGAGTTAAATTAACTGTGTGGTCTTGCAAAAGGAAGTGCAAGACACTGCCATTCTCTTCTAATAAATGGCCATCGTGCTCTGGCTTCTTGCAGAGCATGGGGAGTGGGGGCAGCTCTGGCATGGAAGGAAGAAGCACTGAGAAATCAAATTTGAATAGAGTAGATTTTATGCAAGCTAACAGGGAGCTCTGTGTCCTGGGGAGGAGTGACAGGGGGCCTGAAGGATAGTCTTCTGCTTGAGCTGATTTCTGGGGATCCTCAGCAGAGGGTGAGGCGGAGATTGCCTGTGGTGGGGGAGCAGCAGGGCCGGAGGGCAGCACCACTGCTGGGGGTCCTGCCTGTTCGGGGCCAGCGGGGAAATGAGTGAGGCTGGATGGATTGGGTTGGGTTCCTACCAAATGTGTGCTTGTGCAGCAGGGAAGCCAGAGGGTTGCAAGGATACCTGAGAGGAGGGTCAAGGCAGGAATGTGGTGGCACTCACCCTCTGGACTGGGGTCAGAGTGCCCATGAAAGAGAATGGTGTGTAAGTAATCATTGTGGAGACATCCCCATGTCTGTCCTTCATGCCTGTTGCCACGTTTCCTAACACAGTTGGATCAGAGATGGACACTTCCCTCTCTTTCGCTTGAGCAAACTACTGTTCTGTAAGTGGTTGGAGGTGATTTCTCGTTTGAAACATCTTCCAGCTTAGCTTTTGAAAGAGAAAGTTGGTTTTTGTTGGCATTTGAGTTGTGTCACTCCTGTCAATACTCCCCTTTCTACATCAGTGTCTGTGATCTGCATCTCCCACACCAAATTAAATAGGTTGAAGCTGAACATGCCAGACTTGTGTGGTGTCATGCAAAATTAAATGCCATTGCTTTGTCTGCTGAGCCAGGAGGGCCAAGAGGAGGGATGACATTTGCTAGTTAACTTATTTACATATTTTGGGTATTTGGCAGTAGCTTTGAGCTCTTTTCCCTTTCTGCTGTTGCAGTTGGTTTGTTTCAGAGCTTATCTGCTGTTGATGTAAACTCTTCAGAGTTAGCGTGATGAGAGGCAGTTTGGTATCAGCAAAAAAGTTATGCAGCAAGTTTTTCCTATGATTTCATTGTGATTATGGCTTTTGCAGTATTAGGAAATGCGCTATGAAAAATATTATAAGGCTAGGAATGTGTATTTGGTTTTCACATTTTTAAAGATGTTCTTTAGGACAAAACCACTTTTTAAGGTTAATGAAAAAGTAAGAGTTGCGATTTTTTATATCCTGAAGTGAGGCACCTTTATTCCTAATAACTAAGAGGTCTGATTACTTTTTTTAGTTCATGTAGGTTTACCAGTCCTGCCCAGATGCTAGCTTATCTAGACAGCTCCTCTTTGTCTTTGAGACCTACTTGATTCTGATTCAGGTTTGAATACCACAAAAGCTTAAGCTGTGCTTAAACCTGTGTACTCAGAAAAGACTTGTTAAAATTTGAGTGGAATGTATACAACTTGAAAAGCCGTGCACGTGAATACCGTTTTGGAGGACTGATGAAGCATTTGGGCTCAAATGAATGAGAGCACTGCTTTGTTCTGTGTAGCTTGAGAAGCATAACCCTGCATCTTCCTGAGAGCCTCTTTCTGCACCCCCTCCTCTTACAGAGTTTTTACCAGCTGACTTCAGTGAAAGATCCACGCTGAGAAACTTTGTCGCCCATGATTGTTGCGTTTCAATGACTATTTAAAAATACTGTGGAGAAGTTCACCCTTTAGAGAAGATGATGGGAAAACACTTAATTTCACTTCTGTTTAGGATTATTTTTGGCCAAGTTTTTCTACCAAAAAGGGCTTAGTTTCAGAATACTAAATGTGAAAATCTGTACTGCATGACTTCATTTATTAACAACAGAAAAACTCTCCCATATGCTTTACTGGCAGGGAAAACATATTTTTACGTAATAGAATTAGAGTAGAAAATATTGTTCCCTCTTGGAAACATTATAGGGTATTAAATATGGACTTGGGAGCTACATTTCCAAACAGTTTGATTGTAAAAGCTTATTACGGTTTGATGTATGCTCTAGTATCTTTCACTTATGTTGGTTGTAGGCATATTAATCAGCTGCGAAAATGTCAGTTCATGGCTGTAAAATTATGAATGTATATCTTGCCTCTCCTGAGTCTTCAAGCAATTCTCAAGGAATACCTTTGCTTTTGTGGGGCTTAGAACTGGAAGTGCAGTTTTCCTGGCTAAATATGTGAAGGAAGTGTGTACACAACTGGCCTTTTACGCCTTAAGAGCTACTCCAAGACATTTATGAACATACTGTTTTGTTTGGTTTATGCTGACATCTGGAAGCCTTGATCTGAACTGGTCCTCTCCTGTTATGCAAGGCACTCTATATAAGGATTAATCCTTGTCTGGGAGAGTTCACAATCTAATTAAAACTAGATGCAATAAGTAGCTTTACCAAAAATTCAAAATGGAATGGGAAGAGGGAAATGGCAAAGCATGGTGGTTTTTGTTGTCTCTGGATTCACATTAAAAAAACCCCAAATTCATAGGAAAAGTGTGAAAGCAGTATTTTAAGTTATGAAACTCGTTGTTTTGCTGGTACACTTTGCATATTTTCACAGTTGGATTTCTACAGCTGTGTTCAAATGAAGGTTTGAAGGTTGCAGTGGTAGAAAGAGCTCCTGGTGAGAGCCTGGACAAGTGCAAAACTCATGGAGACACATCTGCTGGAGTCTTGGACCCAAGTGCCACAGCCTCAACTGTCAGCAGCTTGGTCTGCAAAGAAACATAGAGAACTAATAAAAGCCTTTGCATTATTACACTTCCACTGGGCATCCTTGACCAAACATTTAATGCATGTCTTGACCTGTCCATGATTCCAGGTTGCTTCTAGACCTCCCTCTGCCTTTGATTACAAGCAAGTTGCAACTTATGTTGCTGGCAGGAGTGAGCCCTGTTGGAAAAATGAAGGTGTTGCCTTGTAAAACAGGAGGGTTAAATCACTACGTGGTCCTCCTTAGGAGTCCTGGGAGACAGATTTGGTATGAGCAGCAGCAATGCGCACTTGGCTGTGCTCTTCCACTTGTCTCTCTCCTCCACCTGGGGGTGTGGTGGCTGCATCCCTGTTGTCTATAAAGGAGCCTTTCCACAGGGATTGGCTGAGATGACTTTCAGTTGTTTTTTCTAGAACCTGAACTGGGAATAACCACTTCCCATCACTGTCCCCCTCTAGAAAGGTTACAAACATTTCATCAGGAGTTTATTCATTCAAGGCACACTTCAGCACAGCAGTGCCAGTAAGGAGAAATCTTTGTGGAAACACCTGCATCATAACAAACCTACTGTCATTAAGAAAAGGAAGAAGTTTCTTGCAACTCTGGATGTATGAACAAAATTTTATATTCAGTTTTTATATTTAAACCCCCACTATTTTTAATATAGATTATTACTAGAGATGGGGAGGAAAGAATGCTCTTTGGAGAGAGGCCTTCAGGCAGTAAATGAAGGTCAGAAAAAGTATTTTTAAAGACCAGCATAAGCACGTTTTAACAATAGTGAAAGAAACCAAAGGCAAAATTCATGGTGTTTTTTGCTAGCGTATTAAGTGAGCTTTTGTTATCATCCTGACTGTCTGGTCAGAGAATGTTTTATTCATTAGGCAGAACAAGTTGCAGTATAACTTTTTACCCTTTGTGTTGCATTGTGTGTTAAATGTTCACATGTGCTTTCATGAAGACACTGTCTTGGGTCGCAAGTAAGGTAGGATTTGAATTAAGATTTTTGATGTGGAACACGCACAGATGAGAACTAATGAATGCCTCTGTCAACTAGAATTGTGGGGACTGCCTTGAAAAGGCTTCAGGTGTTCTTAAAATCCCACACATAAATTATCCTCCAAAATACCTCTTACCTCTGTCACAGAAATGTAGAAAGCGGTGTGATTTGTCATGAAGCTGTTTCAGTCCTGGGCTCTCTGTGACAGCAGCAGCTTGCAGGCAGATGGGGGTGTTCCTTTGATTTGCTTCACTTGCCCAGACTTCAAATGAGACTCTGTGTAGAGAGAGATTTAAGAGCACCAGAAACTGAGCCCACATGGCTTGACTTGAGAAGATACTGGCTTCTTGTGACCATCCTTGGTGGCAATGGGGCTTGCAAGTGGCACTGCTGCCCCAGGTATGTGTAACTGAGCCCTTGCTAAAGCTGCCATTGGCATCTTTGTCCAGAAAAGCTCCTGTTCATTTTGTTGGCCTTTGGGTTAGACCCTGTGTTTGGCAGGCTGTACTGAATCATGCTGTCACTGAAGGACAGCCTATTTGTTCTTCACAGTCTTCCTATTACCCATGTTTATGGACTGTCGACAAATGCCGTAGGCTGTTAGCCGCCTCTCCGTGCCCACGCTGTCTTCATAACCAGATATTTCCACAACAGAAAAGGGGATTAGTCACAGGAGGAAGCAGGTGTGTCATGTATAGGAAAGAGCATGATTAAACAGTGGTATTTTCTGCTTAGGCTTCTCCAGTGAACTGGAGGAGTCATCCTCAGCATAGCATCCCCTGTGGTTCAGCTGTGAGGCTCAGGGACAGGAACACCCCCAGGCTAACACCTGCATTTTGTACAGAAACATTCTCCCTTTAACTAACCCATAGGAAGTTTTCTCCTTTCTGCTTGTGAGCCTTTGGAGGAGGGGGAAAAAAAAAAAAAAGAGTTCTTGAATTCCAAGTAAACATAGTTATGTGATAATTCTTCTGTCCTTCTTTAGCTAAAGGCTTTTCATGTCTTTCCTCTTGAAATTGCTGTTTTATCTTTTTCTGCTGAGTTTTGCCATCCCCATGATGGGTGGGATCTGAGCACCCTTGTCTGAGGAAGGTGGTGAGAAGGGGAGAAGTTTTGGCTTGCTGCTGTTGGTACCACCCAGAGCAGGTGGGAAGGTCTGCTCCTCCTGATGCTCTCCTGTACCTGTGCCTGCCATGCTATGTTTGCTCCTGACTCTCCTGGTGGTCCAGCAGCCAAACGTGGGTTTCCAGAGTGATGCTGTAGTTACTTGGATCATTTTTACTTTGCCTTAACCATAGCAGGCCTTTGTTCTAGCAGCAGTTTTTCTCATAGGTCAGACTGTCCCCGCTTGCAGAGGGAAGGTGTGTACCTTGATTAAGGCTGCACTTTGGCATCCTTCTTACTTTTCCCTATATCAAAATGGCCAGATATTTCTGCTTTTCAAGCCTAGGCTGCAGTTGCCGTGGAAGGCTTTGTTTTATTTAAAAGTTTCATTTTTGATTGTTATGTTGCTAGACCGAAGTTGAGCTCTTTGTCATTGGTTTTTGAGATGTTGAAACCTGTTAGAGAGAAACCTAGGAGAATTCGCACTGTGAAGCCTGGTTGGGTCTGGGTGCTTCTCAAAGATATGGAAATCCAGATGAAGGGAAAATTGTTTCCTCTTCACTAACATTTTAGGAGTAAATTTCACCTTGAGCTTCACCTGTGTTACAACTGCTCCCATGGCAAAGGTGGACAGAATTTAGGCTTTTATGCTCTGATCTACTATGAGACAAGGTTCAAATGGATTTTTCCCAGTCACATGTTGCCTGCATATTTATTTTTCTAATATACTCATCAATAGTTTTAAGAAATAGCTGAAAAAGTCCAGAATGTAAGTTTATTGTTATGCTACTGTTGTTCAGGCAATTCAGAGTAAAACACTACATGTAGTTTGAAAGAGACAAAATCGATATTAGAACTTTGTACTTCACTACCCTTCCACAGTTGCTCTGTAGATTCACAGCAGCAATGAAGGAATAACACAAAGATAGTCACCTCCCTGGAGTGGTTTCTAATGTGCAAACAGAATTTATGGGGGTGCATTGTTCAGGAAACTTATTTTCTTCATGGCAGATACTGCAACCAAGTTTATGAAATGATGTGTTGCTGAAAATAATCCCTTGTATTTTGACAGCGGCTTCTGAAACCCCCTACCTAGTTCAAGGATTATCTTAATCTGGATCAAGAGATATTGATGAGAGTTCGCAGGAGGCAAAAGTATTCAGGGGTGCTTTATTTACTTCAGGCAGCTAAAGAGAGATCACAGGCAAATTTTGCTGATATCCTAATTACAGTGAGTATCCAAAACAAGTAAGGGCAGATGCCATGATTGGACTGTGTATTTAATCCTCTGATATGAATGGATATTGTTATCAAGGTCACTCTTCTGTCTGGTGGTCATGCTGAGAGCACTCTGCCACACACATGGGAAAGAAAATGGTGATAGAAACAACAGGGAAGCAGCACCTGGGGATGGAGTTATGTTAGGAGGTGTGATTCTTGTTCAGAGGAGGCATGGGAAAGTAGTGGGATGTGTTCAGAGACCTTTGTGTTGCTGCTGTCTCTAACCTCCATGGTTCAGAGATACCATCAAGAGGATATGGCCAAAATATTAGGTCACTAGTAAATGAAAGATGATTACGAGGAGCATGGCAAGACAAAAATGATGTGGGGAGGTTTGAATGCGAGTAGCCTTTCAGATTAGCTAGTATGAGCTGGGTTCTGCTCATAAATCATAGCCAGTCAGCAGGTGGGATGGATGGCATTCAAAGATGGTCTCAAAGTAGTTTTGTGTTCTTTCTGTCAGGGGCAGGAAGCAGACCTTCTCTGTCAGTAAAATTTTATTGAAGAAAGAGCCTTGTTCCAACCGGTGAAAGGGCCAGCATCATCCCTCAAGTAATTATATCCACCACAAAAGGGATTTTGTGTCAAAGGAGCCTGACCCGATTCATCAGGTGGGTGAGGGGCTCCTTTGATTGGTCTGAAAAGATGTTTTCGATGATAGACATGGAGAGCAATGAAGTTAGGCTTGGCTAATTGCAGACTTTCTGAGTAGCAATTAACATGTCAGAAATGTAGTTATGCTTCAGGGAAATGCTGATACTTTCCTTGCCTCCTATTAAAAAAAACCCAACCCAAAACAACAAAACCACAAATGGAAGTCTCCTATAAACTAATGCAAACAGTCTGGTAATGCTTGGGAACCTGTTTGTCAGTGGTGTGACCCAATGGCTGTAAAGAGGGCTGCCAGCAGCTCTAGCTTTGCTCTTACTGAAAGCAGAGAGGATCACGCTGTGTGTATGAGCCTTGTTAATGCCCCTGGCAGCTGTAAGAATTGCCAAGTCTATAAAGCAGCTTATCTCCTGAGGAGGAGAGCCCCCTCACCCACCCCCTCCAAAATTAGACAGATTAACTTCCTAAGAAATGGAGAGTTATTCCGCCCCAAACCTATGCTGCTCATTCAAGCTAATCTCTGGAGGGCTGAAAGGCCTCTTGTCTGTGATTGGAATCATATGATAAAGCCTTGCTTGCTTTCTCTTTTATTGTGCCAAAAAGTTTTTCTTGCTTTTGATCTAGCTGAGAGCTGAAGTGGCTTTTAGTCTGTTTATGTGTCATGCGGAGCATTTTGAGACAAGAATTTTGGGTCTTGTCTCTGGGTTTCTGGCATGGTATGTCCTCATACCCCATGTGGTGCTCTCCTCAGGCATCAGCTGTACCTTCCCCTTCCTCGTGATGGCTACGAGCACCTCCCAGGGAGCTTTTCCACTGACATGGTGGGGCAGAATGCAGACTAAACAGGGGTAAAGTTATCTCAATTTGCAGATTATATTCTGCAGGCTGAGAAGGAGAGAGCGCTACAAGAAATTGTGATCACTCCTCCTGTCCTGTGTTCTGGCCCCACGCTGGGGAATGACACTTGTGTCTTCTGCTGTACTCAGGCATGACCTGTAAAAATACTGTTTGTAAACACTGGGTTGCACTAGTTGCATAGTAATCAAGAGATGCAATGAATAATCTTTGCCCCGCTCTTCTCTGTGATCTCCTAATCCTCGCCTGATGAACACCGAGTTTACTTCTGAAGAGGTCTAACTTTGGCATAGATGTGTGAAGGCTATAAATGTTGTGAGTTTTTTCCCAAAAAAAGACTAAGTTTCCACTTTATTAAATGCTTGAGAGTCTTTTACATCAAAAATCTATTACAGATTTTTTCCTAAGAACAAGCACTCTTTCCTCCTCCCACACAAAAAAAGTCCCAAGGAAAGAAAGAAATCTTTCCAATGTTCAATACATCAGGGTTGTAAAAAGGCAGCAAGCCCTGAGTGCATGGGTGACTTTTATGCTCCCCAGGACTGGATCGTCATTGCTCTGTAGAGCTATAGCACATGGCTATGGCTTTGCTTGGACATGCTAAGATTGCACTTCAGAAGGGCAGGAGAAGTTCCTCCACACTGTGTTTTCAATGCTGATTCCAGATGTTGATGCTGAGGTGTTCCCCGTGCTGCTGCAGCTGTGGGTGTCTGTTGTTGCAACCTGCAACCTTCCCCTTTTGGCAGGAAGAGCTCAGCTGGGAGCCTTATGGCAGAGCCTGAGTGTGCTAATGCCTGGCTGGTGCTGGGGGAAGCTGAGGGACAGGATGTGGGCTACAGACTACCCCCATAGTTGGTTACTCTCTGCTTTCCCAGGGTGAGGTAGATTGGTGCCACTCCTGATTTGTTTATTGCCAGTTGGGATTGAGGGTCCTGGGAAACACTGGTCCCTGGAAGCCTTGAAGGGAGCAAGAAAAGAGGAATTGCAGGACACGTGGTTAGTTGAGCACTTAACAATTTGGGAACATCAAGGCAGACTCCCAGGCTCTCTTCTGATAAGATGAAACACTCTAAACTGTGTCAAAAAATGAGGCTTCCAAAACCATCTGAATTTGGATCATGGCTCAGACCTTGGCTCCCTTCTGACCTTGTGTAAATCATGTAATTTCCCCTAAGAAACATAAGGGACCTTGCCCTTTGAACCTGTGGTTCTTGGCTCATGCCTCTTCTGGCTTTCCTGTTCAACTCCTGGAAGCCATTCTTGTTTGCTGTCAGGTTGGGGAACTGACTGCTCCATCTTCTCTTTGCAGAACAATGGGAGAAGAGTCATTCATTCATCTGGAAGCTGGTTTCTGTCACAACAAAGTTTTTGCCTTCCTCATTTTTTTGGTCTGTCTTGCTGGTCTTGGTCCGAATGACAATTGAAAGCCTGCCTAGCTAATGTCACGTGAGGAACAGAACATTTTGGAGTAATGGAGGGAGGACTGATATTGTTTTCCTGAACCTTGGAGACATGTGATGTTTGGGGCAGGGGAGCCTCTTATCACCCACTGAGCATCCTGAAACTCCTCTCTATATCAGGAGAAGAGCAGAGTATCTGCCTGGCTCCCTTCATTTGAAAGAAACAAAAATAGTTTTCACAGACAGTCTGTACTATGCTGCATATACATATTCGTACCATTCAAAAGCATTGTTTTTTTAAAAACCTTTGTTGTTTCCCATTAATTGATCAGAAATACAGTAATCAGCATCACTTCAACTGTGTTTTGCTTCCTCCATCACTTCTGTGAAGGCCAGCTCGGATGCTGTGTTGGTTGTGTTAGTGGAAGCTGTCACTGAGGGCTTGCCTTTATTTTTTTCTTTCTGTGATGATTTTAAAAACTTCATGTTTCTTAAACCATCTGTGACTTTTAGTGCCCTATTGTTTTCCTGCTTTGCAAGCAGGAAGGGAGAAATGTATATTTTCCTTTACAACAAACTGGCCTTTGTCAGATGTTGACTCACTTAGCCTTGGTGAGCCGGACTGCCACAAACGAGCTCATTGTAAATGTCTCTAACAATGTGTAGTTCATGCCTCATGTTTTTTGAATTATGAAATTATATACTGATACATAGGTATGAGAAGGGCTCTGGATCCATTCAGCACAGGTGAGATTGTTATCTAGGCAGTAATTAGCTTCAATAGGAGACTGGACTTAACCATTTCCCTATGATAACTTTTCAGCGTTCAGACATTGAGATGCTGATGCTGGGGTTTTTTTTGCATTACACAGGTTCCTTTTCTTCTCACAGCTTATCTCTGTTTTAAATGGTTCAAAATAGATGGCATTTTAATTGTGCAGATACATCAGATACTCTGGAATGAAACCAGATCTTTCCCAGTGAGGGTCATGCTGAAGTTTTCATGTAACGAGAATGACTATGAATCAATTACTTGGAACTTCATTATGACGAAAGAAAACAAACATGGCATCAACAGTGGGTTTAGCAGCCTTTGTTTCAAAAAAGAGCTTGCAGAACCATTTAAGGCAAAATAAAATCCCAGAGAGAAGCATCAAAGGGTTCAAATGAGAGCATAAAATACTGTACAATGAAAAATGTCATGAGAGTTTCAATGCCTTAGATATGTATGTGAAAAATTTCAGGCTGAGCCTTCCCACACTATGGGAGGTCATCAAGTAAAGCAGAGCTAGCTCTGTTTATCTCCAGTCAAAGCGACACATGACTTCATTTGGGTTTTAGTCTCATTACTGCTGAAGTGTGAAGTGTCAGGTTAAAAAGACTACACGCTTTTCACCCCCAGGGGTTGCTCTGTTTTAATGGGTCAGGTCAACGCTATGGCTCAAAACATTTCAAACTATTAATGTTTAATATATTCTAAACTGAAGTCCTTCAGAATATAAAATTAACCCTGTGGATGTCTATGGTTGGGACTTCTTGATATTCAACTGTTTCAAGGGATACAGTGTGCTATTACTGCTGGCAGTGGAGGGCTGAAACAAAACCAGAAGAACATATTATTCTCAAACCCTATTGTTGTTCACAGAATGGTCCTGGCAGTCTGTTCCCTTGCATCCTCCAAGGTTGCCAGGATGAATTACGTTACACAAACATGACAATCTTGGGCTATGAGAGGAGAGCAAGTGTCCAACCTAAGTCAAGCAATAAAGTGCTGCTGCTTTTCAACCAGGAGTTTCCCATTTCTGACTTTACCTTCTACATTCCTCCTGTCATATACTGAAACTGAAACCCTCCCCAATCAAACAAAACCAAAGCCAAACCAGATGAAACTGAAATAACAGCAAAAATCCAACAAAAAACCCCCAAACCGAACAAAACTGAAGCCCCTAAAAGCCCTTACCCAGAAAAGTGAAGATTGCCGTTTCTATTGCCATTTTAGTGGCAAAAAATAGGAGACAGAGTGCCCTCCTAATGCCCACAGTTTAAAAACCTTCCATGAGCTTTTCCAATGTACCACACAGTACCTCTGGTGACTTTTGGGATTGTAACTGTAGTGGTAGATGTCTAAAAGGAGTAGCTAAAAGAAATTGGTGTCTTCTGCTATCTTGTCAGGAATATCACTTTTGTGGTGGTTTATCATTCCTTGTTAAGTCTAAATAATTCAGAAAAGACTGGCTAAGAAACTGCTTAATATACTGCCTTTTTTGGAGTGGCATGTGGACAATTTGCCTTAGTCATAATTTTAAGGAATGCAATAGTCTCTACAGTATAAAATCTTAAGAGGAACACATTTCTATGGTAGTAACATTCTTCATTCAGACCTTTTTCTAACCTAGACTACTAGCACATTTATTTCAGAAAGGCATAGATTATGTCAGTGTTGAGTTTGTGGCTGTGTGAAACAGTGGGAAGATGAGTTAAATTCATGTCTATTGCTTTGTGGCTTACTTTTTATATGATTTAGTAAAAGGAAGCACAATTAATTAAATGTTTCAAAATTTGAGATCAATGTTGTTCTTCTAGGTGTATCATCTCTTAAGGTTCTCTCACAGCTTTTGTTGTTCAATGTCAAAGGAAATATTCTGATCAGCAAGGCCTAATGGAGAGATGTTTCTAAAACAGGATTATGAATCTTGTAAGTCTTTGTTTTGGAGCCTTTTTCACTGTCTTGAAGATCAAGCCAGTGTGTCCCAATCTGTTACTCTGGACTCAGTGGAACAAATAGCGCAGTTGAGATCCTGGTTTTGAATTTTATTTTTTTAATTGAACATTTGTTCTTAGGAAACAGAAAGGCTAAGAAAGATGTTGATATTTCCCCCTCACTGCCAATACTGGAGTTGTCTATTTTTATTTACTTTGCAAGGCAGGGGAAATTGGACAATTGGCTGAACCACAGTAACCAATGTCACCCGCTTCTCATTATTTCTGATGCTTCCTTAAACTTCTGAAATCTGGAGACTGTGAGGAAAGCATAGAGTCTTCTTCTTTTTTTTTCTTTTTAAATCTGAAAACCACACATAATCTGGCAAAAATTCCACTGCTTTCAAGCAATGACAGGATATACACTCTTGTCTTTGATCCATACATTGGGAAGGGCCTCGCCCCCTACCCCATCCCCACCCTCCTCCTCTTTGCTGTTTAACTTGGACTGTCAGAAGTGGTTTCAGTGTATAATCCTTTGCAGACAGAAATAGATCTATGTCCCTACAAGAGCTAATTTGGCTGGCAGTCCCCGAAAAATTAAGCTTGTGGTCCTGGTGTTTGCATCCCAGCTTATCTTGCTGTGAGATGAAGCACTTGGTAGCAGATGAGCTGTCTCAAGGAAAAGTGGAAGAGCAGCTCTCAAGCTGGGAAAAGAACGCGTGGTGTGGATGTTGTTTTTCCTTTGTGGTTGGGTGCAGGCTGAAAAGGATGAAAATGCGGTTCAGAAATCAAATGCAGACAACCTCTGATCTCCTGGGAGGACGGCACAGAAAGTGTGTGTGCAGGAGACATTGCTGACCGCTGGCCACATCCCACTCACCACCCATTAGGGATTTTCAGAATAATCCATGAGCAAGCCAATGGCAAGAGACTCGTATTTTTTTTTTTTATGAGGGGCAGTTTATTGTGAGTATCTCTTCTAAGCTTTTGCAGCTGGCGAGTTGGGTTTATATCTGAACTTGAGGCTTTATCTGGGCTGGGAGGGGGTGGGAAAGGTTAAACAGACAAAGAATGGGGAGTTTATGCTGGGCATTTGCAAGTTCTTCCTGGGGATTTAAACTATTTGTAGATCTAAACCTCAGATTCAGCTGCCCTGTGGAAGGGGATTTGTCTTCTCTGTTTTCATTCCATCCCCAGCATTTTGAGTACAGTAGCATAAAGCTTTGAAAATACTGCACTGAATAGTCTCAGTCTTAAAAGGCTTTATTTCAAAGCGTGGTTGGCTAAGTCTAGACAAGTGGCTTAACCCCGTTCAACTCCAACACGTCATATGTTTCTAACTCACTTAAAACTTGCATTTAGAAGTTAAGCTCTACCCTCCTGGGATCTGGGCCAGTGCTTCCAGCCCATGTCCTGGCACTCCAGCACACCAGGGGCTTGCACTGAGTTGGCAGAGCACTGGCACCTCCCAATCACCCCAAGCTTGCATGAACACTGGTGTGGCCAGTCAAACTTCTGTAAACAGACTCTAGTATCAGTCCTCTCATTAGTCTTGACCCCACGTAAAAGAGGCCAGAATTCACATTTGCACAATCAGAGGCTTTTGTCAGCTCTATCAATTCTATTTGATGTGCTTTCCAACTGAGTTTTTATATATCATAAAAACCTTTTTCCCCTTGTCCAACTAATCAAAGCTAAATCTAACATACAGAAGAAGTTCATGTTTCCAAAATTCTCATTCCCTTGATGAACCTCTGTGCTTGGTAATAAAAAGCCAGGTCCTTGACACTGCTTTCCTGGTGAATGTGCTTTGGGTGACTGGGGAACTAGTAACTTGTTTCCCTCTCTGACTTTTCAGGTGCTTGAGAGAGAGGCACATTTCATCTCCTCTCAGTGTCTCACCAGTGGTCTCTGATAATGCAGTATGCAAACGTTCTGGTCCATGTAACCAGAAGGAAGGGAGGATTTAACCTGATGCAAATTTAATTTTCAAACAATTGTCTTAATCTGTTATTTGAGAGGTAAGAGAAGTGGATGGGGCATGTGTGCCACAGAGGTGCTTCTCCCTTCCTGATGGAGGCAAGTGTCTGTTGCTGGAGTTAATGTAGCTCTGTTTGTGTCGGCTGGATGCAAAGTCATGTCCCCCCCCAAGATGATAATTGGTGGTATGGAGGTGGTATGTCAAGTGCAAACTTGACAGACAAGAAAATAGTGAATTTGAATACCTGTGTAGACCTACCTACTGCCAGTCTCTCATCAGCCAAATGAAGGCAACCTTTTATACCAACTACTGTTGGTTTAGTGAGTGTGTGTGCAAGAGCAAGGGATCACACACTTGGAAGGAAGCAGCTAGGCTGGAGGGTGGAAAACCCACATGCACACAATGTTTCATGTGTCGTGGCAAAGATGCAGCCAGTAGGCAGAGAAAGAATCATAAGAGCTGCAGCTCATCTGTGATTATGCATATGCTGATGAATTGAGAGGGAGAGTTTAATTCCTTTGTTAATGCACCTACACTGGTACTTGGCAATATCATCTGCTTCAGAGCTCTTTCCCAGCTATGAAACACAGTTACATCTACAGGAAAAGTTTGGAAATGGCCTGAAAACACATTTTTTACACTGTAACATTTGTAACCTGGATAAAAGTTTAGCAAATGCCTGCATGTATACTAAATGAGCAGTGGAGAGTAGATTTTTAGGAGTTAAAATAGCTGTTGAGCTAAGTAGATTATGCAGTATTTGATCATGTATTTTCTAGTCTCTCTGAATGTCTGCTCCTGTACCTTGTGATGTGAATGCTATTTTCTGCAAATGCAAACTTGTGTTACAGTTTTCTGCTATCTATAGGAATGCTAAATGAACTCTAAATATATGGAAACTTTCTATTACCTACATAGACCAAAAAGCAGATGTTAGTCTTGAGTT
Source organism: Aleadryas rufinucha (assembly GCA_013397815.1). NCBI lineage: Eukaryota > Metazoa > Chordata > Aves > Passeriformes > Aleadryas > Aleadryas rufinucha. The sequence continues at coordinate 298,232 of VZTH01002031.1, forward strand.
GGTGGAGGTGAACAGCCAAATAAAGTTCAGCCAATTTTATTGGGAAATGAGGAAAATCAAGTAGAATATTTTCCATCATTAAATTGCCTTGCTTCTCCATCATGCTACTGGTATTAAAAAATATAGATTTGCTATGGATGCCAGCAAAATATTTCGTCTTGTAGAGAGAAGAGCATTGTGAGGGAAGCTGCAAAATAATTTACATTTTGGTTTCCAAGGTCTTTCCAAGGTCTTTATTGGGGAAAAAAAAGCATAAAAACCAAAAAAGCAAAGTGCAGTTGGTAAAATAACTTGGAGAGAGGTTTTTTTTTGTGGAAAGGGGTTTTCACAAGACTCTTAACAACAGCTTAAGAATGGAAAGGGGTTTTCAAGAGAGTCTTTACCTACCCGTTGTTGTTTTGTGAAAGATGGGGCTATTCCATCACTTAAATAACTTGTCCTAAAGAGCTTTTAATTGGGGCATTTTTGATTGCAGTGCATCTAATAACTCACAAGTGTCAAGTGTGGTTTTGGTTCAGCCTTCTTGCTCAAACCAGGAGTAACACCTTCTGCGTTTCTGATAATTGTTTCAGCTCAGCTGAGTTCTTTGTGAATTACCAGGTGTAATTTACAAAGTGAATTACAGAGTGAGTGTGCTTAAGTGTACTTATGGATTCTACCATAGCAGCAACCTTTGATGAAACCAGGTCAGGTTTCCCTGACCTCTTTCTCTTAGCGTGCTCTGCCCTCTATTGAGGTGAAATTAGGCCATTTCTATACTTTCATCCAGTGATTTCTGTTTTACAAGCTGGAGTTTTTATGTACTGTTAGCATGAAACTTTTTGCTTCAACAAAACGTGTTTTCAGTGGTTTTGGTTCACTTTGGGATGTTTTGGTTCCAGTCTGACATTAAAGAGCATCCATTTGGAAGTGTTGAGGTTTTGGAAATGGAAGCTCAATTTCTAGCCCTATCATAACCCCAGGATCCCAAGACCACTAGGTGCATTCCTGTCACAATCATCTTTTAATGCTTCCCTGTAAGGCATCTAAGCTGTGATGGTATCCCTAAAGTTTGTAAAGTATTTCAAACTGGAACATAAATAAGAAATGTTTGCTTCTCACTCAGTAACATTCCCTATTGAAGCTGTGTTTTCTAGTTATGTGGAATTCAAGCAAGACCATAACTTTCGTAACGAAAGTGGCTGCATCGGAAAGGGGTTCTGAGGGGCAGTTTCTTGCTGTTGCTTAATGCATGAACTTGTAACATCTGAACTTGTGAGCTATATCTCCTTGGACAAGGAGTGAAATGTAGGGATAGAAGGAATATTTGCTGTATTCTGAATATAACCTATCAGTCCAAAAGACTTTTGATTCAGCCCATGCTGGTTATTTAAGAGTGTGCAGCCTTTCAGAAACTTTTGGTTTTAAGAAGGAAACTATTCCATGTCAGAAAAAAACCCATTAAAGCTGCATATAGAAGAAATACAAACCTCTGAAGAAGAATATAGTGAAAATACAGCCCACAGCCTTACCTGAGCCATACAGAAATGCAGCTTTAACCTCTTCTGTTGTTCTTCATGTAGGACATCATGAATATGGAGCACAGAATGTTAACTTGAGCATTGGCTATTTGTATCTAACAGCAGGTTGTAAGTGTTAAAGCATTGAACTATTGCATTCATGTTTCTCAATTTTTTTATTTTGCATCCCTTTCCCTGCTTTGCTTCTATTTCTGTAGGACTCCTGAGGTCCTGCTGTAATGCTGGTAAAGTTGCTCACAATGAGACATCCATTGATAAATTTTATTTTAAAATACCAAAGCTGGTTTTTATTCAAAGCGAATCGGTGTGTACTTGATTCCTTACTCATATGTGTATCAGTTGGGTAAGTTTATCAGTGCACATTTTGTTGTTAGCAATGTAACCAAAACTAAAAACCTTAGCAAATCCAGCTAAACTTGTATTTATTTATGGATAGACTAGCTCCTATTTGTCTTTTCTCCCTTCCATCCATTCTGAAAGCAGAATTCACGTTTGACTGTCTCTTCAAAGACTTTCAATCACACTTTCTTCTGTGTGCAGAGTACAGTTGACTCCTTTTTTAAAAACTAAATAGCCCTACTGCTTTAGATACCTGACTAAAGACCTTGGTGTTTGCACTTGGTAATCCCATGGTACCCAAACAGGACTGGTCTATGACACACTGAGCCAAATCAAACATAAGAGTGTAGTAAATCACACCGGGTAATAACCTTATCACGGGTCAGTCAAGCTGTCTGTTATCAGACCACTGCCCATGCCCAGTGCCGTTTTGGATGAGATGCAACTTGGGTAGGTCCTATGACTAACAATGCATTGGGATGCAGGGCAGCTATCCCAGCTGCTGCTCTGCTGAAGAAACAGCAGAAAGACAGTGATTGAGAAAAGAGACTTTTCATAAAATTGAGCTGGATATATGAGGTTAAAATAGGTAGTCAAAAAGGTTTGTATCACTTTTGCTGGTTTTGAGTATCAGCTTGTTTTGTATATAGAATAAAATCTTGTCTTTGGATATAAACATTTGTTCCCAGTAAAAATAAAAATCTTATTGTGCTTTTTTTGTTTGTTTTCCCTAGTAGAAAAAAAAAAATCAGAATATTAAGAGCATAATTATGAGAAAGGCATGTCTAATGGAAATACTTATTAGAAAGTATTTTGTCTTTGCCAGGATTTCTTTTAGGTCCCCAGCCTTATCTCAGTGCCTACAGTAGAAGCTGAGAGTTCTGTTTCAGCAAGACTCTTTCTGGCTCAGCTGAAAGCAGAGTTGCTCAAGCTATTGATATTTTCCACATGGTAAAGGCAGAAACTTTTCTCTTCATCCCATAGAAAAAGTTTTCTAACGCTGCATGGAAAGACCTTCGAACACTTTGAATGGATGCTATCTCCAGTAAGATAAACCTTCTATCTAAAATATTTTCCAGCTCAGATTTTCCTCTGATGGAAAGATATCGAGTGATTCTTTCCATGCATTTGAGTACCAGGGTGGAAAATAACGTTGCTAGAAGCTCTTCAGGGTCTTGAAATACAAAGGCGATATTATTCAGGTTGGGTTTGGGTTTTTTTTGTTTGTTTTTTTGGTTTTTTTGTAATGTCTTCAGATGAAAGGTGTGGGTCAGAAAGAATCTAGAAGGTTATATACATCAACACCTCACCAAGACATCAAGCATGTGGAATTCAATATTGCAGTGATTATGCTTAAAAGAATGCTTGAAAGAATTCTCCTCGGCTACCCAAACAAGTGCACATACATCGGTTAGTCACAGGTCTTCAGAAAACAAACAAAAAAGTCCACCAAATAATCCCTCCTTGAGCTGGCCTGTTTCCTGTAATTTTCTAACTAGCATGAAGTAGCCAAATTCTGTGGTCCAGACTGGTTTGTTCTGCAATTTTTTTTTTTCTTGGGGATTTACAAACCACAGAGAGCTGGAATGGATCAGAATAAATATTTGCTCATGCACCTACTGATTAGAGCTTTCAAAGTCCCCAATCTTGTTACAACACACGTGAGCATTAGCATTCATGTAGGTTAGGTAAATAAAAGGAGTTTCCTCTCTACCCACTTCTCCCCTCCTCAATATCGGTTTCATGGAGACAACACTTTCAATGTGGCGTGCTTTTCTTTTGGTATCCCTCAGTGTTTTCTGCCTGGCAATTTTCTGAGACTGTTACTGTACCAGAGAGCACATTTTTTAGAATCCTTTTTATCCCCCCCCCTTAATATCAAGCATATTATTACTCATCTTGGAGCACTTCATCACTGCTCTTTCTGAGTTGGAGATTCCTCCCAAGTGTGATAGCAGCTGCAGCTAATAACATCAATTATACAACACTGAGGTTCCTGTTCTCCTGTTTAGACTGGGCGAAGTTCTTTACTAGGACATGCCACATAATTAATTGCCTTTTTCTCTGCGTGCAAACATTATAAAAGCTTTAGTCTTGCTGTGTCTATGAGAGAATAGCTGTAAAAGGATTCACTTGCTGAAGCCACAAGCCCACTTGTTAGGGTGGTTTAATGTGCAGGGGTGAAAAAGATTTAGTAAATTTGCATTAAAAATGTCTGGTGATTTTCAACTCTCCCTCCTGTCTATATGTTTGTAAAAAGAGTGCTTTGATGTGTTAACCTGATCCAAACTTTCTTATGGTTGACGGTTTTCTTATTAAAACACAAATAAAAACTGAGTAAGTATGGCAGCTGTCTCCATGGAATCTTGTTAATACTGTCAGACACATAGCATTACCATCCTGCTGTAACTTTCAAAAAAATACTTTAAGGGACTTAGGGAAAAAAAGCAATTTTTGAACCAATGTGCCTAAAGTCATAAACTAAAATAAATAGTCACAAACTAAATCATAAACTGAGTCATAAACTAAAATCTGTGTCTGGGCAATTTAGTTGTTGACAACATTAAAAACACTTCAGGCACAACAAAAGATAAAAGGTATATTTTAAGATGAAAATTGGAATTTTTTTGTAGGCATTTATTTAAATTGATTTCTCGATATATATTTATCTATACTAAAGTTTGAAAGAGTTCTGATGTTTTTCTCCAAGGATGGCATGTGACCAGTAAAGGAAAGAGGGGAGGGCATTACTAAGAGAGAAGAGCGGAAAAATAAAATCAGTGATGACAAGGCTGGATTGGGTGGGGCAGAGAAATGCTGGGATAGCCAAACAGCCAGGACATGATTGCAAGGAGTGAAGATATAGAAGCCAAATGTCTAAAATTTAATTTGTGGGCAAGTGGCTCTGCTGAGAGTTTTAACACATTCTCTTTTTTTAATTTTAAATTCTGTCTTCAGGAACCTGATAACTTACAGAAAAAGGGCAAGATAAACTGAAAGCCAGAAATGCCAACATTCCAGGTTGTTTTTTTAAACCAGCGAAGTTTATTAATTTCCCATTTGTTAACCTGAGACCTTTTGGAGTCAATTTATGTGCTATTACTTTAAGAACTTTTGTAGATAAGTTTTGATTTTTAAATGCCTAGAGCCCAACGATTGCTTTGGGTACTTGGTGAAAGTGAGGGGGATGGGGAGAAAGGGGAGGGAAAAAAAAAAGTAATACTTGGCAGAGTCTGACCCTTTTCCTGCTGGATGTTTTTCAGGTGAACTACCCAGCTATGCTACTGTATTAAAGTCAGGCCAACTATGCGGAACTAAGGATTATTCCACAAATCCTCTTTTAATGGTTCTTTTAATGGTGCTTTTCCTCAAGTCTTACTTTTACCTTAGGATTTCCTACCCTGACTGGGAGTCTCCCATCCTTCCCAAAGCATTTCATCTCCCTGGCTTTCACCCGGGCTGGGTACTGTGCTCTGCAGCTGGGAATAGGATCTGTGTCCCCTGCAGGCCCAGCACGGGGCTGCAGCCACTGATGGCTTTATCAGATGGACAGAGACATTCCAAGTATGCTTCTGGTCACTGTGGGATATGGGAATATAAAAAATAATGAAAAAGGAAGGCTTAGACCAGAGCTGTTAGTCAAACCAGGGGTTTTTGTCAAGGGTTTTTTTTTTCCTTAATTTTTTTCTTAAAGAGTGAAATTCTTTACTCCTAAGCAGATTGTTAAAGCTATGTGATGTCATTTTTTTTTCTTTTTAAAGCTGTGTTTCGAGCAGCTGAAAGGCTGCAGGTTAGGTAAAACTATTAATGACCATTTTTTGACCTCTGCTCCAACCGCCCACAGCGGCTGCAAATTTTTAAATGTCTGACGGCTGCTTGGCTCTCCGCAGCATCATTATGTTGGTTGACAGCAGATGAGATTTCAGAGGTAAAAAAGTCACTTCCCAAATTGCACCCTGCTGGCATGGCCAGTAGACAGATTAAAAAATGGGATTTTAGAGGCATGGTAGGGCAGGAAAACTCGGTTTTTATGAGCAAGGCATGCCAAGAGTTCCCTCTGGCTCTGTCTGGCTGCGTGCATGGTGGGGGCAAATCATGACACAGGGCTAGTGTGAGGAGAGTGCTTTGCAAGATGTTATTGCCTCAGAAAGAGGAACACTTACCTCACATTGTTGTAAGTGCTGTAAAATATTCTGGGATTTCTGTGGTTTTTTTCAGTTATCATGGTTGCTGCTCTTGAGCACTTCCCAGATGTGTTAGGGTTGCACAGTGAGCGGCTTCACAGCCTTTCTTGCCTTTGCTGGAGAAGGCTGTGGAAGTGGTGAGACTTTCCTTTTCCTTCTTCCATCCTTCTTTGCTTATCCTTCACTCTCTTTCCCAGCTTCCTGGGCCTGAGAGTGTGTTGCCTGAACCTTTAGGGAACCTGTCAGGATGGCCAGGACAGAAGGACAGGGAGGAAGGAGTGATAAATAAGAAGGGTGGCAAGAGAAATAATGGGTTTAGCAAAGGTGCTCTGGTATTTCTGTGTAGATCAATGTCTTCCAAGGCTCTTTTTTTTCCAGTTGGCACAGGGAGTTGTCCTGGTGGTATTCACCCCCAGCAGTGGCTGAGAATCTCCCATCCCTGTGACATGTTGGAACCCCTTCATCTGGATCAGTGTGCCAAGCCAGCACGTAGTGAATGGATGCACTGAGGGGAGGTTCACTTACAAACCATGCTGTTCCTTGGACAAATATACATAGCCAGGAGTAATAGTCTTTAAAACGCTTCGTGTTTCTTCAGGCGCTTCATGCATTTGCTCTCATCAGTCTCCAGAGCTGTAGCATCTTCTTGCCATGACTGTCACAAAGAATGTTTGCTTTGTATTTGTGTTAAAGGTTAGGAACTTGTGGCATCTTCAGACCACAATTTTACTCTTTTTATCCCTGTGGCCACTTCCTGCCCTTCTTAGGGGCAGTGCTTCCTCCTTTCTTTTATCTTCTGTTCTCTGGCTCATGCCAAGTATAGTGTCCTTCATGCTCTCTCACAGAGTGCCCTGCCTGTTCCCCAAAGCCCGTGCTCTTTGGTGGTCTTTTGGCTGAATGCTGCTTAATTCAGTCATTTGAAATTGGAGCCCTGTGTAAAACACTAAAGGATAAGTGAGGCAACAGCATTTTGTGGTGTCTGCTGGAGTCACAAGTCGTGTCAGCAATGGCAGTGCCCTTACAGTGGTGGTGTGGGCTCCAGGACAGTGTGACAACCTCTGGAGTGGGGCTGAATTCTTCTGTGTATGAGAGTCTTGAGTGCTGGATTAAACCTTTCCAAAAATTTATACAACCTTAAGTGCTCTGGCCAGTATTTTTATGGGGAGTGGTTGCATTGTGCTCAGGAGATATCTTTCTCAGCTGGGCTATTAAATGAAAAGCTGAAACCTGCCTGTGATGCCAAGAGATGAGTGCTCAACAAAATGAAAGCGTGCAACTTAAATTGCAAACATTCTTCTGTTGTCTGCTTTCCTACTTGCTGCTGGTTGATTCACAGTCATACCAATAAACATAAACCTCACCTGCAAGAAAAGCAGAGAGCGTAATGCCCATAAATTAAAAAAACTTCCCCACTTTGCACAACCTGCGTTTTGAAATTTAGCTCAAACTTGCAAGTGAATTGGTTTGTCCTGCCTTAAATTCTTGAAGAAGGACAGATGATTTTGAGGGTGCGAGACAGCTACGCCATTTAAAAAATTCTGAAAATATTTCCAGACCCAGTCGGTGCACCCAGGGCAGCTGCGCTTCCAGGGAGCTGTGTGCCAGTGGCCGTGCCAGCAGGAAATGCAGCGTGACCTGTGGCAAACCTGGAGGGTGGGAAACGCTGTGAGAAGATTTCCACGGGCGGCTCTAAGCGTCCCAGGCAGTTAATGTGTGGCTATGGACACAGGAGCCAACGCTAAGCCAAGGAAGCAAGCAGGAGCAGTGGGAGAATTCTTTTCCCACCACGTGCAGAGCTGAGAAGCACTTCCGATCGTGTCTCCGTGCTGATGGGCTGACAGCATCGCCTTCTCCCCTCCTGCAAGCTGGCTCTGCATGCATGAAGCCTGGCTGTGAAATAGAAATGCTTTTTGTAAAGCATAATATTATTTTAATCATAAATTATTTGGAAACGCAATACAGAAATAGCTTCAGATCACTTCTTCCAGAGGGGTGTTTTTGCAGTCAGGGTCTTTATCAACTTCTCAGTGGGAACTGCATTAATATTGCCACAAAAATGCAAACAGTAGTGCCTTTGATAAAGCAACTTGGCATCTCTTAAGCAGAAAGATGTTTTGTTTTCCTAAGATACAACACTGTTTGCAGTGCAGGGACCTGCCGTATGTGCCAGCATATGGAAAGAAAATACCAGTTTTGTTAACATTTGTGTTGGGAAGCCATGGGGAAGGAGCGAGGGAGGTGGCTGTACAAGCAGTTGCAAAGCAATCTCTGTTACTGCAAGGGGGACAGCCCAGGAAGCCCAAATATAAGTGTTGGTGGCAGAGGTGCTGGTGACCTACAGTCAGCCTCCCAGCTTAGCTCCCCCTGAACACTTTGCCTTCTCCTCAGTTTTACTGTAACTCTTCCCATCATGTGCTAGAGCAAGGCTGGTCCCCACTGTCATCTCTTACCATTGCAGAGTGGAAAAGCTTTACTGGCCATACATCTTTGTGAAAATGCCTTTTCAGTACTTTCTGGTGTCCCATGGGTATTATGTATTTGATTAGGGCATTATTTTGATTTTTAGACTGCCTTTGGTTCAAGAATCCTGAAAGGAAGCTGTTGTGAAACTATTTTAATCTGATTTTACAAGCCAATTCTAGCTTGATTCCCAGCACAAAGAAACAAAGAAGACCTCAGTTGTATTTTTCATCCAAAAGTGAAAACCCCTCCTCCTTTGAAGGTCTTCTGTAGAGTGTTATGTTTAGAGAGTGATTTGCTATTGTTTAAATTTAATCTCCATAATTACATTGGGATTGGATTAATGACGGGTTATTTTCTGAGTCATTATTTTCTGGCACACACAGCTATTGAGCAGAGAGCCAGGTCTGCATCGGATGTAAACTGGCATGACTCCACCGAAGTTAGTGGAATAAATCCACTTTATATTGTGTCAGTCCAGATGTGATATTAGAGCTGTTTTGAAGAAAGCACCCTTTTGGAGTTTGTTGGCCTTGAATCTTCTCATTATTGTAAAGGTGTCTAGACATTAACTTACAACTATGTTAGATTTATGGTTGTACAGCTGGTCGTTGTGTCTGCACCAGCTCAGCTGGACCCAGAGGGATCATCAAAAGGTGCAATGCCAGACTGAACCATAAGTATCTTGACTTTTTTTTTATGTTTAAAAACTGCCTTTTATCCCTGTGGATGTGGGACAAGTTCATTGCAGAGGTCCAGCAAACTTTTACATGGACTTATCTCTGAGAACAAGCCTTGATCAGTTTGTTGGGCATACTGTACTGCAAATCCAGGGGAGATGTCTAAGAAGCAGAGTGACTGCTTCTTTTTTGGAATGAGTTCTTTTTGCTCGTTCTGCTTTTCAGAAAGGAGTGAAGGAGAAGGAATGTGGGCAGATCTGGCATGTAGAAGAGCAGCAGGAGGAGTAGGCAATGGACTTGATGTAGGTGATGAATCCCTCACCATGATTGGGGTGATAGAAAGAAACAGTCTTTTCTTGGGAGATTCTGGGAGGCTGTGTAGAGTTCCTGTGGTCACAGAAGGTAATTGAAGTTGTTGGGCTGAGACCAAGGTGGGAAGAAATGGTCTCCCCCACTCTTATGCATGTTGGGCAGGGAAGGGTTTGCTTTCAGACCTTGTATTTTAATGTCTCCTCTGAGTTTCTTCTCTTTTAAAGAATTATCCTTCTCACTGCCTGTGAAATGGCTTTGTTAATAAATCATAGCTTTGAAAATGAGAAGGTTTTGCTTTCTTTTGGGTCTTTACAGTAAAGAGAAAGTGGTCAGTCCTGTCTCTAAGCAGTAGTGGACTTAGGATGTCTCTGAAGAGAGATAGACCACTTGCCTCTTTAGCTTGGTACCCAACTGACAGTGGCACACATTGTAGATATGTAAGTGTGAAAAGAAGGCAGCAGTGATGCATCCTCACTACTGCCAGGAGCCATCTGTTTTTGCTGCTGGCCTCCTCTTGAACCTGCAGGTTCGCCTAGAGCAACATAACTTCTGTTTCCTTGTTTAACAGCAGCAAGTACCTGTAAAGCCTTTTAGTCTTCTCTCCTTCCTATTTGAAGATATTAAACTGGTATATGGTGCTCTTTGGGTTGAACTCTTCAGTTTTTTAAAAGTATTTAGGAAATGCTGCTTATTTTAGGAAGAAATGTCAGGTTTAACAGTAACAGTGCTTCTGCAGTTGTGATCATCTGTCAGAGATGTGGGACTGTCTGGGAGACTTGGTTTCTTTTTTATATTGACCTGATGGATTTGGAAAATACAGACAAGCCTTCAGGCATATCGTGGGCATCTCTTCAGAGTAAAAATAATGTGCTGCAGACCCCACCCATGCAGATCCACTGTGAAACAGAAGGCAAATTGTAAGACCCAAATGAAGACCCAGTCTTGCTCTGAAGCTGGACATCACTCAGATTGGCTGTACAAACCCCCACATTCTCACTCTCTTTTGTTTCAAAAGAAGCGACTAGCAACTGTGCTCCAAGATTGAGGAGGGGGGAGTTCAGCTTACATAAATTTTGTTCTGTGCAAGCTATTGTCAGCCAGTGTTGAGGAAATTCTGGTGAAATTCTGGCCACTGTAAGTTCGCAGCAGTAGATCAGTCACATATGTACATGGTCCATTTATTAGAGGGGACTGTTGGATCTTTGGTAATGCTTAAAGCATTTGAGGCCTAATACACTGCTTCATTGCTCCAGATGTGATAAACGCTGTTGAATTAGAGCAGAAATTGGTGACGTAATATGGAGGAATTGCCTTTGTACTGATTATGTAGATGTGGTGGTGAATCTCCTGTTAGCAATTCCAGTTTTCAGATGTTTTCTCATTTTATTTGGGAGTGGGTCATGTGTGAAGGCTGAGAAATGAGTAGGAATGGCTTACATTTGCACTCAAACTGAATTCATGAACACTTATGCAAAACTCACTTTGCATAAGCAGGCTATGAATCCTGGCTGCTTTTTCTGGAGCATGGTAGCTGTGGCCCTGCAAAACCAAGTCACCATTAAAGATCTTGATGTGCAAAAGATTCTTCGATAGTTTCAGCTTTTCTGGGGTTAGGACAGATGCAGAATGGCCTGCCCTAAATAGTCCTATCTTATTAATTTGCAACCTCACTCCTTCTCTGTGCCCTCCAAGGAGCTACATTGTCACAGAAATCATAATTATTTAGACAGGAAATTTATTTTTAAAAATTACTTCTGGAGCTCTAGGTTAGTATTTTTGGCTTTATTACCTAGAGTTTGAACCAGAGACTTTCTTAAGCTAGTATTTTAATTCTCACGTGAGCACCTGACCTAACACTTTTCTCAGCAGCTGAAAACTGGAGAAAATCACCAGATATCATGAAACTTGGTGCTGCTGTTCTAAGTGAAAACTGTGTTTCCTCAGGAAAGGCTGTTGACCTGTTATTTCTGCATACTGGTTTACTTTAGATCCAAAAAGAAATGCTTAAAATTCCTATGCAGAAAGAGAGTTTATTTCAATGACTGTCATTAGGCTTAGGTTTCCTTTGGTGCAAGGTGTGTGCAACACAGTCATATGGAAGTAGGATGGTATAGTCACCAAAATAGATGTGTTAATTTCTCAATTAATTTTTTTTTCTGTGCAGTGTTTTTAAAGTAACAAGTATTGTAAGCAGCATGCTATTTTTAAACCAAGGACATTTTGTGCTGAAATTGGCTTTTGCAACACTGGGTTAGAATTAGAATACACAAAATTCAAAACCACAGTAACCCTAATTTTGCCATTCTTGCCTTTTTAACTGCTCAACAATAGCGCTATGTTTGTATAGTATTTAAAAATATTTGTTAAGGGGAATGTAAAGAGCTACTGGCAGGCTTCTCTGTTAACTGTTTCTGCACGCTCTGCTAGTCTGCTCAGAAATGGGCTCTAGTGAAAACTCAAGGGTGATTCCAATGTCCAGAGCTCACAGCTTCCTTTGCATTGTGCCAGCCAGGATGGGGGCAGACCTGCATGGTGGAGTGGGCAGTCCCTCTGGCTCATGATGGGCTAAAATTTCTGTTTGGCATCTCCTTTCCCTACTCGCCCTGATATGTGCAGGCCTGGATTTGTAACCTCCAAGGACTTACCCCAGCAAAAGAATAGTAATGTTCAGGATAATACAGTCTGACCATGAAGATGAATCTTGTAGGCTATAGTTCATGCCATGACCTTACAAACACTAGTTTTGCCTGGCTTGGTCCTGACCTTCCAGCCAGCACTCTGGGAAAAGGTTATGGGAGCCCAACACCACTCAGGGCTTCTACCTTCTAACCTGCCCCAGCTGTGAGCTGCCTGATTTTCCTTGCAAGAGTTCTGTGCAGTTGGGACATTCTTATGTTTGCGTTCAGACGGAAATTAGCTTTGGATTTCACATCACCGGTCAGACTGACCCAAATGTATTCATGTGGAAAAAATAATAATGGGAAAGCAGCTTGAGAAATTATTTCTGTTTTTTGCTGCTGCCTTGCATTTTGGTGTATGCTGTCTGTATTTTGAATACAAGCTCATATGATGCATTGTAACGTGATAGCAATCCAGACTGGGTAATCCTGGGAACCAGCAGCTTGAATCTTGCCTTTCCAAATTTTACTGTTCTAAAACTTGACTTCTTTGTTAAAAATGAAGAGTTTCCAGGGGGCAAAAAGCCCCCAGAGAAGGACTGTTGGCATTTTATATTTTTAAGCTGTCTTGCTGAATGAAAACAGTTGATTATTAGCTTGATGGAGTGACAATGAGTATATAGAACTTAAATATCTCACCACTCCCACAAAGAAAAAAAAATCAACCCTCCATTGTATCATGGGAAGATACATAGCCAGAAAGACTTTCCAACTCGTTAAACTTTTATACTTGCTTCATACAAGCTTAATGTAGGCTTTTTTCCATCCTGTGATGTTGTTGGGCTGCTTCTGAACTGATCACAGTGGAGGAGGACACCATTAGCTTAACAGTATTTCTTTCTTATAACAGAAACCTGCCTTTCTTATCACAGAATAAGCAGAATTGCTTAATCTCAAGGATTAAAAAAAGATTTCCTTGTTTGTGTGTTCCAGGTTGTTTATTCTGCCAAGCCTGATAACGAAATCAGTCTGAATGTTTCCCCTGTAATCAGTTTAGTCAGCTTCTATGATTGTGTGGTGTATTTGGTCAAGGACAGGGATAAAGGAAGAAAGTTTCAAAAAAGCAGGAAAATACTATTGTGAATATATCAGGCAAGTTATAAACTGGGAAAGGGTAATTGGAGTCAAGCATCATACCTGCTGCTACTTGTCATGCTCTGTGGTAGATGTTTTGGTGGGCTTTCTTCCTCTTGTGGCTTGTGTTTGACTTTTTAGAAGAGGAGTGTGGGAAAAAACTGATTTAAAGGACTAGAGTTTGGTTATATCACTTTTAAACTGTGCATTTTATAGTGATGAGTGGAGGTTGGGCCACTGTAGCTGACTTGAGGTCAGAAAGGAACAACAAAAAGTGATGTTTGGGCTCATTTTGAGCTCTATGCTGTGTGGAACAGCTCCAGGCTCTCTCATGTGCACTTGGAGAGACCATATCGCATCTTGATGTGGGGCAAGAGCTGGCAGGAAGCATCAATGATTCCTTTGCTGCCTCTGGTGTAATTTTAGCTTTCTGGCACCCTGATGGAGTTCTGTTGCTTATCCTGGTTGTGTCCTTCCCCTTGCTCTTCCTGCTTCTTCTTTATCATCCTCAGCCACGAGCCTGGGGAAAAGCCGCCTCGCTGCCCTTCTCCTGCAGGTCAGCTCATCCCTGTGACAGCACGGAAGGGGGTGTGGGTTTCAGCTGGTCACTGCACCCATGAGCGAGGATGTAGCGAGTTCTAAATCGAGAATCGTTGCTTCATATGTGTGCCTCTCCAAACCCGTGGATGTAGACATTCCCTCACCATTAATTACATCCTCTTGTCTTTTAGCAGCGAGTAAACAGGCCAAGCTGGGCACGTCCTGCTGCAAGCAGCCCCACGCAGTTTCTCATTGGTTGGATTCTTGCAAGTTTCTCAAAGTGTGTGGCTCCCCTCTTTTGGGAAGTGCATCTTGTGGGCCTCTCCTCAGGATGGAGAGTGATTGCGCAGCTCGGGTCCCCTCTCGGAGGGCATACATGCAAGTGACACCAACCAGTCCAGTATTGCTGGAGTCAATCCCCATTAAATGCAGGGGCAGGTGCTTCAAAGGGAAGCCTGGATCACCCGTAACCAATAACCAGAGAGGTAATTCCTGGTGGCACTGGGATTGAGTGTTACCATCATTCGCCTTGGTGCAATCTCCAACAGAGCTGCTGGGCGTTGCAACTTCATTTCTGGAAGTTATGGAGCCCAGTCACCCTCATTTGTTAGTTGTTTGACATTTGAGTTGCTCAGACAGATGCAGTGAAAGACTGACAAAATTGGCAGTGGTGTCTGATTCTGACAGCAGTTTGAGAATTTGCCTGTTTGCCTTGTGGCAGCCCTTAACACAGCATCCCCCAGTGTGGTGTCCCACAGAATGCTTGGCAGCAGTCATGAAGAGGTGAAAAGATTTCCAGGCGAGCTTCAAAGAGAAGGATGTGACTAACTGTCTCACAGGGAGCCAGGACATGGACCCAGCCAGATGAGGCAGCTCGCATGAAAGGGCTGCCAAAAGAAAGGGAGAGGACGGATGAAACTGTGACTGGAGAATGAGGAGGAACAGGCAGTTGGGCAAGGTAGAGGGGTTGTTTCCAGCAGCTGGGAGATGTCTGTTCTTCAGGGAGGTAACCTGTGGGTAAAGTGCTGCACCTCAAGCACGTTGGCTGTCACTCCTGGTGCTGCCACAAGCCTCCGCCGCCTGTCCTTCGACAAGTCACTCTCCCGGTGACTCAGTATCCCAGCTGTAGAACAGGGATTGCTGCTTACTTCATGGGGATGTTGTGAGGGTAGGCTCGTGGACGCCTTTGCAGTCTGATGTTTTAAATGGGGATGAACAACAAAAAGTGACTGCAAAGACAAACATGAGAAAGGATCTGTTCTTCCCTTGCTGCCTCTGAACGTAATCATATCCCTAATGGTAATGTAATGGTGACTTATTCATCACTGACATATACTCCTTCAGTTCCACTGATGGGAACGGCTTTTTGTTTTCACTTTTTGTCCCCTCAGGCTTGTAAAGATGTAATTTTGTATGTTTATATAAAATGTTAATGTTTTAAGCAATTTCTAGTAGAAAATTAGAAAAAATAACAAACAATTAATCAAAGTCAGACTAAACCAAGATGTAACCAAGTAACACAAGAGCGGGACTAGAAGCAGAGTTTGCAAAGGGAGCCTCAAACAGAGAAATGGAAATCCCGAGACCTAAAGAAGGAGGAATTCTGTTTTGTGTCTGGCTTAAACCCTACTCCTGAGGGTGTACTCTGGGAGGTCTAAGACCAGAAACCAAAAAGGGTCACACCTCAGCTCTCTCACTCTCAAATAAGCTTCTGCAAAGGAGGGGGAGCTCTGATTGACTTTAGCACTCAAAATAAATGTCATGTTAGTTGTATTCACTCACAAGGTGGTCCAATGGCTAGTGCACAAACCCAGGAGCCAGAAAATAGCATGTTTTAGGGCACTTAGGGAATTGGTTGACCTGGTGCTATCACTTGGTTCTGCATATGCCTGTGTGTGCTAAAGCAAAATGGAACTACTTGTCTCCTCTCTTGGAAGAGGGCTGTGAGACTTACAGAAATGCTGTACATGGAGAATCACAGGTGGAAAATGTTGGGAGTGGTCACAAGCTTCAGCCTTTTACACAGGAGCAAAATGCATGGTGATATTTCACCTGTCAAAGCTGGCTTTTCTTTAAAAAATAGGAAATCCCAAAGGAATTGGCTAGAGAAGAGGAACATTCATCTTCACTTAGTACTGTATTTTAAAAGCTTTAATTGCATAAGTTTTCCTGGCACTTGCCAGGGCTATCTTTGAAGAAAAAACCAAGATTCTTGGGTTTTTTGAAGGAACAGGTGGCAGCATGTAGAAACCTTTTGTTGTTAAATTTTAGTCATGGTTCGTTTTTCTCCTTTTCTTTCCTTTTCCCTTCTGCAGTTGAATATGACAAGGAGTTCACGCCTCACCAGCGGCACCACAAGGAATTCAAATTTAATTTGTCTCAGATTCCTGAGGGTGAGGCCGTCACAGCCGCTGAGTTTCGCATCTACAAGGACTGCGTTGTGGGAAGCTTTAAAAACCAGACCTTCCTTATCAGCATCTACCAAGTGCTGCAGGAACATCAGAACAGGTATGCAAGAGGGGGCTTGCTCTGTGCCACCAGCTGCTATCCTGGAGAAGGCTGAGCTTATGCATTAATGTTGATAGGACTGAAAATAAATATCAGGTTTGTTCATGTTAACAGGGTTATGTTTTTGCATGGTCCTTTCCTTATGGGAAATGGGCATGCTAGAGTGCAAATGAGGGTGTGTCTCAGCTGCAAGCTTTGTCTTTAAATAGAGAAAGAATCTGTTGAGAAGCAGTAGATTTTTAAACCACTGCTGGCATTGCTCCTGTGTACTGAAATTCACATATCCGCTTTCAACTTAATACTACCGGCCCTGTTTGAAAAATACTGATAATTAGTTCAGACTTGATCTGGTCTCAGCTGGACTTATATTAAAGTAAATAAAGCAGAAGAAAATTGAGCATGCTGATCACAGGTACAAAATCACTTCTGGTCTTTCAGTGGCAATGAGAGAGGAAAAGTGAGACAGGCAGGGTAGAAACTGTGACACAAAAATCCAAACAAGTGTAAATGGAGTGATTAATTTAAGAAGAGTAATGTTTCAGATGGAGGAATCATGTAAGGCTAAAAGATGGAAATACAGGGTCAATTAAATGTCAGAGTAATGCTGTGGTACAAAAGTGTTTCATTACTTCTACCGAAACTTGTCAGGACTATAACTGTTCCTCTGCTGCAGGCATTTAAAAAAAAAAAAAAAAAAAAAAATCAAAACCAGCAGTGTTTAAAAAAAGCTCCATTTGTTTTCTCTGTGAAGGCTTCATGGGTGTTTTCCTTTCTGCTCCTTCTTTCTCCAGCCTTTCCACTGGTACCATATGGAGGGATTGGCCTTTGATGATTGGCAGTTCTTAGGGTGACATCAAATAGCTTGTAGTTGTTCTGTGGGGAGTGTGGCCTCTGGGGAAAAGAGAGAAATACTTGGGTAAATAGGTGATGGGGAAGAAGGTGTGGGTTTTGGAAGATCAGTGTTCACTTTGTGCTTCAACTTGCAGATTGCTGAGTGTCTCCTGGGGTGATATGCTTGCTGGTTAGGATGTTACATCAATGCCCACTTGAAGAGCTGATGAAAGTCCAGACAGTCATGCAGATTTCGTAGATGTCAGACATGTTGTTCATTTCAGAGCCACATTGCAGGAAAGATGGCGAGTGTTGGTCTGCTTTAGAATCCACAAGTAGAGATCCCACCTCTGGAGCTGGAAGACCACCTCCGCCGAGTGTCTATGGAAGCAGTTGATGCACTGCTCTGTGACAGTCACCAAAGCAGGGCACAGATTAGGAGAACTGTCAACTTTTATGTGGCTATAACATTTTTTTGGAGTAAACTGAGAAGCAAGTAAGGCAATGTGGGAAAGAGAATAAAGTACAGGATAAAGTCCAGGATATGGCCTCTAGTATACCCTTTTCCTACCAAATTTACAGACTCTCTGTTCTGAAAGTGCCTGTGTGCAACAATGATGCTGGGACCTCGTATCTCTGTTTCACACACCATACCAGAAGCATGCCAAAATAGGACTGCGCTGCAAAGCTGCGACGTGTGTCCTTTGGCGTCTGCTTGTCCTGGTCTTCCCTGGGTGCTTGAGACCTCCCTATGGACAGAGCAGGGGCAGCAGCATCTTGGTAGGGATCACCAGGCTGGTCTCTGTCCAAGAGCTGGCAAGTATTTTGGGTTTTTCAGTTCCCTTCCGCCATGTTCCTTCTGCTGTTGCTGGCGGCCATGCTGAGGGGATCCCGCCACTGGGACTGGGAATTGTAACGCGGCTTCCTCCAGGCCCAGAATGCCAGCAATTGGCCGTCCCTCCTGAGAGGGGCTAGGCGTGAACCGCTGACCCAGGGATGAGTGTCTGTAGTTCATTACTAACCTCTGACTCATCCAGTCCCTCAAGGCTCCCTTTTTGTTTCTCTTTCTGCTTTATTTATTTACTTTTACTGGTGGGAAGGAGGGAGACGTTTGGCTAAAGCATCTTGTGCTTCAGATGAGTCTGTGGGACTTGTCACATCATCCTCGTAATGGTGGGCAAGATGTGGCTCAAAGATTCTTGCAGCTGTAAAAGGGACGTGCTCTTTTCCATTCTTTTTTCCTTTCAGCTTAAAGGACTCTTTCATGTATGTGTAAAATATAAAATCATATTGGAAAATTTGTGCTTCTCTATAAATACATGGATAGGCTTGTAGTTTCTGTGTGTGTCTGTTTATGAAAGTGCATGTACACATTAATTGTTCCCTTTTTATTAAGACTATGCAGACATTAAAAGAGTTAAAATAAGGCAGTGGAAGCTGCATGTTACATACTCAGTGTTATGTACAGCGGAGGTCTGACTCCATTGGCTACAGATGCCATAGGTTCAAACATTCATACTCACTGGTGACCTGGGTGGACTTTGGCCTGTAAGCATTCTTGAAAACAAATACTAAAAAGTTGTATGTGGCTGTTTGCTAATATCTCTGCATGGAGGGGAAAAATGCCTCAGATTATTCTTATGAATATTATGCTTTAAGAAACTGTATTATTTCAAAGAGGTTATGGATTTTGATCATCCATTCATTTACTTGCTTTTAGTGGGGGAAAAAAAAGTCCAAAATGTTTTTTTCTCCCCTTTTGTCTCAGTGAATTAATTTGGAATACAATGTTCTCTTTTCCAGTTCAGAACACTGGAAGGTTACATTATAAGGAAAAGAAAGCACTGGGTTTTGAAGGAACTTGCTAAATACTTGTAAGGCTTCTATTGAATTTTAGAAGACATCGTATGAGCCAGAAAATAACAGCTGCCTTTAACTTAAAAAACCAAAAACTACTAAAAAAAGTTTTGTCACACTTCCTTTAGACTAATGGTTTTGAATAACAGCCTGACATTTCCTGACATTTTATGACATTTTATTGTATGAGAAGGAGTCTGTACAGATCTTGAAGTCTAGCTGGTGAGCTAGCAGGTGAGAGAGAGGAGTCACACATTTTTTCATCTCTTTCTGCTGACAAATATTCCTGCTGGTCAGGAAAATTCGTCTCTAAAGGCTGCAGCAGGAACCTGTTCAGTTAACATTTGCAGTCTTCAGAAAAAGTTCAAAGACACCATGTTTATCTTGGGTTTTATGAGGTTAACAGTTGTCTGAGGCAATTATTGGTAGCTACTAAAATACTTTTGGATGCAAATAATTCTTAGGAGGGCAGCTGGCATGTGTAGATTTAAACCAGCAGTCTACAAGGGAAAGGCAGCATGCACCTCTGGGGGGAAAATATAAAGAAAAAGGATCCCGCCTGCTTCTGTCAAAGAAACAAGTTTCGCAGGGCAGGAGATAAGAGAAATCTTCAGTAAATACAACTCTTCACCAAAGCTCGGAGCCTGGAAGTATCCCTTGGCTCCAATTAAGTGTAATGAAGTGGCTTAATTCAGTATTACTTGAGCAAAGGGAAAAAAAAGCTCATCTGGACAGTAACAGCATGAGCGTGTGACTCCAGCCCAGATGTGCGCTGCTGCACGGATTTGTGAGGCATTGCTGGCTGCTCCCTCATGGCTAAAAATGGAACCAAGCCTGAGGCTAAAATTTCTGCCAGTTACTGAATTATCAAACTGATTTTTGCCACTGTAGACAAGGCTAAAATCAGGGACTATATGGGCCCATTTGAGACTGTCTCCTAGCAAACATGCATGGAAAGAGAGCATGAATGATCAGAGATCAATGCTGATTGAAATGGCATAAAACCTCTGGGCAGAAATGTGACCTTGTCCCATCAGAAATATGAAAAATATACTTGTGGGGACTCCAGGCAGTGAAACTCACATTGAGGACAGTGTGGTCTGTGTACATTCTCTCTTAAAAAAGAAAACATTTTCAATACTGACTCACTTGTGTCAGCAATATTTTCATCTCCCCATTCCTTCCACCCTTTCGTAAGGTAAGAAAAACAGTGCCTAGAAACGAAGCTTTTGTTTTTTAACCAAACCGTGGTTAACAGCCACATTTTGTCATAACACAAACTGCTGGAGCTGTCAGTGGGATGCTGTGAGGAGATTAATGAAATCC
Organism: Aleadryas rufinucha; assembly: GCA_013397815.1. Lineage (NCBI taxonomy): Eukaryota > Metazoa > Chordata > Aves > Passeriformes > Aleadryas > Aleadryas rufinucha. Next base: position 318,541 of record VZTH01002031.1, read on the forward strand.
TCAGGATGGATGGGTCAAGCTTGTGGCCAGCCATGAGCGGTATGCATTTTGGATTGTGTGGAGAAGAAGCTTCACCAGGCAGGGCTGAGGTGACATCTGGTTTGCTTTGAGGGGGATGACTCTGGGTTTTGAAACAGGCTGTGGGCTGTAGGAGCTGATGCTGGGAGAGGGAATGGGCGATACATCTGCCAGATGTTGCTGCCCTTCAGCTTCTGACCCCCCAGAGTTTTAAGAGACTGGGCTGTTTGAACACTAGGGTGGAATCTTTTTCTTCTTTTTTTTTTTTTCCCCTTTGGAACATGCAGAAAACAGGGACATGTGCCAAAGCACCAGTTTAGGAAGGCAAGTGGTGTCAGTTTCCCACTGACACCACTTGTGCTTGTCCCACCTTGGCTGTATCTGACGGACTGTTTAATTTCAGCAGGCAGGAGCTACACAGCCTCGACTCTCCTCCCTTGTGTGGTACCAACACATAGCTAAACCCGGCACCTAGGCTTGAGTCTAAAGTGCAGCACTGATTCTGTGGGAGCACCAGCAAAGCCCTCTGTGATTTTTGGTGCCTCTTGTGAGTGGCATGCCATGTAAACAAGACCTTTACAAGGGAAGGGAAGAAATGAGTTTGTCCCTGAAAACAGATCATTATTTAAACAGTTTCTTTCTCGAAACATCCATGCCCTCACCCAGAGAGGTGTCAAGTCAGGACTAGGGAAGGCAGTTTATGGTTGATCAAAGATGCTAGTCCTTGGTTTGGATCATCAGTATGTTTTCAAGTGTAAATATCCTGCTAATGCAGACTTCAAAACACTCCCACACTGTCCAAACAACTGATCTATGAAAAACACAGTGGCCTGTGTTAGTGATCAAAGGAAGATACGGTACGTTAATGGTCAGTTTATTAAACAGTTTCATTTGCACCCAGAATGAAATATGGGGACATGATGGTCAGAAAGATTCCTCCTGCATGAAAAGACACGTGTGGACATAAATGTGCCCTGCAGAGCAACTTCCTGGAGACCATGTTCCTGTTCTACTGAACACAATTCCTTAAGGGTTAAGGCGCTTGTAGGTTTTAGCTGCCAGTTATAGTGGTAATAAAGTCTTCCTCTTTGCAACAGGATATTTATACAAATGTGATCCGAGCTTCTAATCTAAAGGGCAAATTGATTCAACGGCAGTGTTTATAGCTTAGAAAATAAATAACCCTCCTCGACTGGGTTTTGGAATGGGTTGTGTAATACAAATGACAAAGCTAGCATCAATCTGTTTCAAGTTGGGGTCAGATTTGTATATAGTGTGCATATATTTGTATATGATAGAGCTGTTTCCATGATGCTATAGAGAGGCGTCTTTCTGCATCTCAGTTCAGCTCCCACTTTGGGTATGTGATTTGTTGTGTTTTAGGCTGGTTGGTTTAGAGTAGTTTGGAAGTCAGAGTTATTCTGGATGAAACTTACTGGTTCCATAACCAGCTGGCATTTTCTATCCAAACTAAAGAATGCCATATCAGTGCCTTATTTCTTTACTTAATGGACAAAGATAAATACTACCCCTTTGTCCTCTCCTCCATCTTCATGCCTCAAACTGCATTTAAACTCTGAAGTGTAAGCTCTACAGCTAGAACACCCTTTTTTCTTACAGAATAGCAGTAAAAAAAAAATAGATAAATACTTTTCTTATCCCCGTGACTTGGGATGATTTTGTTCTTTTTTTTTTTTTTTAACTGTTACAGTTGGTAAAATATTCATTTCTCAGATCTGTAAAGGTCAAGACCTTAAGCTGAATAAAAAGGGGTGGGACACCTTTGCACTCAAATATCTGTGTTGACTTTACTGGAGATTATCATGGACCTGTAGGTTGAACTTCCCATAGTCTTGGTGTCTTCTAGCTCTAGGCTCTGATTTTCCACTCTTTGCCAGAGGCAGCTCTGAAACATGAATTTCCCCCTGCTGCTCTCCAGCGAGTCTGGAAGACTTAACCCTCTGCCCCTGGAGACTTTGCTGCCAGGGGTGATGTGCACAGTGTTACAGGACAGCTTTTTCAGCACAGGGGAGCTCTTATCACACAGAACAGTGGAGGTGCAAGGCTGAGATTATCCATTCTTTCTTGGGCTTTTCCATGTCTGGTTGCATCCAGGATGGCTTCCCCCTCCCTATGCTGAATTGTAGACCTCCTCCAGAGTGTCTCAACATCTCCATTCTGTGCTTTTTTCCCTCTGCTCTCTGTCAATCCTTGCAAACCAGTGCCCAGCTGGTGGTTTTCTATTCCACCTTGGAAGCAACTTCATTTGTAGGTTGACATTTCTTCATATTTCCTTTCTTGTTTCTGAGATACTCTTAGAGGCTGTGTGCATCTCTCCTGGTCCTCTGTCCTACAGATGGCATTGCTTCTTCAGGACAGTTTAAACTGAAGCTCACTTCTCATGAAACAATAGAGACTGCCTTTGCTTTCCATGGCAGCTCACTCCAGGTGCTGGCATTCCCCTGCCTGAGGTTCTCTGTACAGGAGAGCACCGATAGATTGAATTTTCTATGCTGCTGTTAAATCTTTGGAGTACTGGTCATTTAGATATACCAAACTGTTAAGGTTTTGTATTGCATCTCTTGTCAGCATCTCCGAGTGCAGTGGGAGCTCCACATAAGGTCCATTCTGTAAGTAATAAACACTTTTAAATTCCAAGTAGTGCTTACATCTACTGAAAGATGGGGGATCTATAGGTCTGAAAAGGCTTCAGTTTCAAAGTTTTATCTATGTGGAGCTCCATCCAACTCTGTAAGACTGAGTTAGTTGTGGGTAAGAGTTATTTGCCCATTGAAAGTGGATAAGAGCAAATAGTCTTGCTAGTTTGCAATACGCAGGATAATTTTTACAGAAAGTTGATATCAGTGCAAACTAAAGACTCTGATCTTGAGATATGCAGAAGAGTATTTAGAAAGTGTGTTAATTAAAATGTAGATTCCATACACTTCTCTGCAAAATTCCCTTTTGAGAAACTGCTGCTAGGCAGTCTAGACTATTATGTCAACTTGTCTTTGAAGAAAAGTAAACAAAAAGGTTGAGCCGAGGAAAGTTTTAGAGACTTATAGTAATTAATGCTTTGGTAAATGGCTGTTGACGCGTAACAATCCTTTAAACACCTGGGTAATTGCAAGCTTTGAAGTCGGGCCAAAAATGTTGTTCCAAGACATGTAATTAAAATATGAGACCTTTAACTTGGTCATTTTGAAGGTGAGATTTCTGTTTGTTCTCACTGTCTCCCTGGTAAAACTTCTGCCTGCTCAGGCAAAAAAGGCCAGGGAGGGTGGGAAAGTGAAAAAAACTAGTTCAACAGATGCTTCTTTAAATTTAGCTTTTTATAGCTTTGGTGTTTTTCCTGTAGCAAAGTTCCATGTTGTAATGTGTATGCAGAACAGAGAAATTATTTTAACGTGAACATTTCACTAAGTATAGTAACTAGGAGAAACCACTTGACCTGGTTACTAATTTGACTGAATTCTAAGTTAATTAGTGCTCAATTAAAGAGAATTAACACCCAGAGACATTTTGTTGAAAGGTTTACACAGAGGTTTCAGTTAACAAAATATTTATCTTAGAGGGGGAAAAGCACTGAAGTTAAATGCAAGCTGTTCCTCCTATAAATGCACTGAGTACATGGTTGGGATGCTGGCATTAAGAATAGTAGCTATATTTGATATTTATATCTGACAAATCTGCTCTCTGAGGACACTGGAGCTAAATCCTACCTTCTGAATTACACAGGCCATATTTCCTCCAGTAAACTGTGTACTCCTTTCTGTTTATTGCAGCCACTTGTGATTGCTCTGTTGACCTTTGCTTCTCTGTCCTTCTCCAAAGTATTCTGAAGGCCATGGAAACACTCCCATTTATTTCTTGAGACTTGAGCCATGCTTCAGGGTCTTGATGCAGAACAAAGACCTCCTGTTTCGAGGTGGGAGTCTCTAATTTGCATCTTCCTATTTAATATCCTCTCTTGTAGTAGGAAAGTTGTTTCAGCTCATCACCTCAGCTTCTCCCATTCACTTGCTTCCCTTTAATAATATAAGGTTAATATTTATTATGCCTGCAGCAGCCTTCCTATGGAAATCAGTAACTGAACTCATCCAGATAGTAAAGCACACTGAAAATAAAGATGAGACTGTTGGGTACCTTAGTGACAATGAGGTGGCAGTAGTTGTGTAAAAACCCAGAGGCAGGTTTAGACAGAGAGCGTGTTGAGAAGTTGCCTGTTTTGGTGATGAAGTTTATCTTATGTACATTGAATTTTATAGTCCTGTGGACGTGCCAGAGGTCATGTGATGTCCTTGACATCTGGGGTTGCTTGGGCATGAAACCTTTGGACTGACTGTTTCTTCAGCCTATGCTGAGAGCAGATACTCCTTCCTCTCCTCAGTTATGCTGGCTCAAAAATTTCTTCCAGCCTTTCTTTTTCTAGTTTTTCCCATTCCTCACACTCCCTTCCTGTTTCCCTCAGGTTCCGTCTTGCCTCTTGTTCTCAAATGCTGAAGCTTTCAGACACCCTTCCATGAGTGTGACCACATACACAGTTGCTGCTTCCTCTCGGATGGCCACTGCCTGCCTCACTGCACAGGATCAATGTTGTCACTTAATGACTAGAAATCCAATACTGTGTTTTGTGTGACTTGCTCAGTATATGATCCGTTTCTCACCTTCTTGTCCACTCTTAGATTTTGCTTTGACTGTGGGCTTGCATCTACTTATGTGTAGTGCTCTTCAGCATGGTGTCTGACTGCTTCCTAAACTATTTCTCTTTTGGATATGGCTATATGGTCTCTTTCTTGTTGTGCAGATGAAAAAACTTCGTAATCCCTTTTTCTCTGCAGACTTTTTATCCAAGGTCTCTCCATCTAGTCCTTGCATGTCCCTGTGTCCCGCACGAATGCAAAAAACCCTCCACCTTTCCCCATCGGATGAGATATTTTTTTGCCTTTGACCAGGGGCTGAGATGAGATATTCTTTCCCTTTGACCTTCCTTCCTATTTCCCTTTGACCAGAGGCTACTCTGGGATATTTCCCAGCTTCCATTTCAAGATCAAACATCATATGGCTTTTTTTGCAGGAGTAGCAGGGGTATCTCTTAGCCACGTGGCTGTAGGAAAGCAGATTCCCCTCAGGTGATTCGTGGTATTTGGTTTACCACAGGGGGAAGGAGGGGAAAGTATGTTCCCTGCATACAAAAAGTCCAGAGGATTTTGTTGCAAAGCTCTGAATCTCTATTGGGCCTTTGTGGGCAGCAATTTTCAAGTACCTACTGCTTGGCCAAATTTGAGGTGATTTTCTTAAGTGGGGAGTGACATTCAAGATTTCTATTCTGAAAAAAAAAAGGAGTGGTTAAAGACACATAGTCAAAGGGTTGGGAGATTTTTTTAATGTGAGTAAATTCTTTCTTTTTCTTTTTTTTTTTTTACCTTCTTCCTCCTTAATTTTGTCTTTGGAAATAAGTGACTGAATATTTTTTTTAAACCTTCATGCCAGAATGGAAACTAGTAATGATACGCAATTCTGCGCCGCCTGCTGAGGCTTGGGCGAGAACTGCTGATTGAAAAGAGGCTGTAAGAAAAGGTATTCAGATACGTTGCCTACACATCCACTGTGGCCTAAAATACTTGTGGGGTGAACCTTCAGCGTTGGCTTCATCCAGTCAAACAATACAAAAGTCAGCTGAACAGCAGAGCTGATTGAAACCCAGTCCTGTATGAGACTTTTTGCAGAGAGTTAACTGGACTGGAAGGACCAATTGTCCATTTTTCTTCATTTTACAAAGGAATCAAAATCTTTCCGAAGGGAGAGTGGCAGACTGGGATAAAGTGGATCATTCTTGTTTGGTAGAATTGTTCTTAGGTCAGGCAGTTTTCTTATTATATTTGTGGAGAACGCTAAAATGGGGGACACCCATTGGAAGGCAAGACTGTATTTTGAATAATCTAATAATTGTGGAAGTTCGGTCTGGGGTGGTGTGAGGGGAAATTTGATTTGGTGGAAAGGACAATTGCATTTGGACATGAAAAATCACTGATGTAGATACACCCTAGGGAATGACTGTGTCCTTTGTGGTTCAGCAGCATGAATCTAAGGATTATAGTAGATCACAAGGTGAGCATGAGTTAACAGTGTGAGTTTTGTGAAGAAGTCAAAATCACATTCTGAGGTGTATGAGTAGAGGCACAGTCTGTGAGATGCATCAGGATTATCCTTCCACTGTACTCTGCATCAGTGAGATGAGCTGGGTGAATAAAAAACAATGAGAGGAGTCAAAGTCTGTAGAACAGGGCTTGTAAGGAGAGACTGAAGAGATTGTTGTAACAAGAAGATATTGTTGTGACATTTAAATTAGATAAAATGGCGGGGGTGGGGGGGAAGTTGAAGTGAAATGCATTCAATTTCCTGGAAAGATGAGAAAGTTCCTGAGGCTGGAGATATACAAGATCAGGTCGGGCAAATATCTCTCAGGAACGACATGGATGTAGGTGATCCTCCCTGGAGTTCAGGGGAATGGGCTACGTGACGTCATGTGGACCATTTTGGCTTTACAACTCTCTGCTGTCCAAGTGCCTTCCCAAAGGTCAAGGCAATAGGAATATAAACTTTCTGCCTCCTCTTCATGTTTTTTTAGACCTGACTGCTCCTATGTGTGTGTTTCAGTGTTCAGGAGGGTTTGCTCTTATAGAGTTCCTTGTGCAGAGGAGTTACAGAGATCAGGAAGCAATTGGTGTGAGGGGGAAGATCAGAACTGGTGCTAGGAAACCCCTTTTCAGATATAGTTGACTTCAAGCATTGCAGAGGCCCAATGTTTAAGTCATATTCAGAGGTGGGAATGATCTAGAGGTTCATTCCTCTCTTAAAACTGGAGAGGGAAAGAGTGGTCACAGCTGCAGCTGCTCTTTGCAGTTGCCTTTAAGCAACACTTCAGTATATACCCTGCCTGGGAAAGCCCAAATCTCTCAACCTTAAGGTTTCCAAAATATGTAGCAGCTGGCCAGCCATAGCTGCTTGCTGCTGTTGGAGGTGAAGGTCAGAGTTGATCCTGAGCCCTCTTCTCACTGGAGGAACGGTGGCAAAGACTCCTGTGGGAAAGGCTGCTGAGTCAACCACAGAGTGTGTAGCTACCAGTGAGGTGAAGGAAAGCCTCCATGCTGTAAAAATAGCTGCACTAGGAGCTCTAGTACACTTAAGTGCTTATTTTTCCATGTATGATCTCATGCAAACCAAGCTGCTGGGCAGTATGACATAGCAGTTGGCCAAAAATAAAATGTAACTCAATCAAAATTTTTTTTCTGAACTTAACATTTGGTGCATAGGAGAGACAGGTACACTGTTTACTCATTTACATTGTTAGAAAAAAAATCCAGGGGGGAAAAGAGATGAAGATAGGATTGATACCTGGTATCCATTTTGTGGGGATGGCCACAGGTAAAGGGTAGGAACTGTAGCCTTCTTGCACAGGAAAGTTACATCTCTAATACAGTGAGAAAATATACATGGGATCTCTCTGGGTGCTTCTGCAGCTGATTTCATTGAATAGAGTTTGGATGAGTACTTGATGCTGCAAAAAAGTTATAGACTTAAAAGCATTTGAAGCTGAAGTCCATGAAGGTGGTGCAAGACCAGCAAACTTGGAACAAGACATCCAATCTTTGTTGATAAGCCTCAGTAAAATGTCTTTAGAGGCCTTTAGAGGTTCATTTTCCTTCGCTGTTTGATGCTTGGCCCGTTGTTTATTTGATTCTTTATTTTGGTCAGTTGAGGTAGGCCTGTGTTTGTGTATGGTGAGCTTAAACCATGAAACCCCTGGCAAAAGCCATTGAATGCTTTGGCATGCTGGTAGTTCCACTGGCTGTGAATGTAATAAATGTATGAATGAAGTAATGTCAGGCCTAGCATTATGCTCTTCAGGAAGAAGAGTGCCTTACTAATCCCTTGCAGGTGGAGAAATGGACAGCCCTGAGGAGTAGGATTGCTTTCCTCCATCTTAGAAAATGGTGGAAACCTTTGTAATCCTGAATTTCACATGTGGAAATACGTTCATCTCATGGCAAAACTCTGGATACAAACAGGCAGATTTGGGGCATTGTTTTGTTTTGTTTTAGACATTAAGACAACTTATAACTATTTCAGATTTTGTTTCTGTAACAGCAAAAGCCAGGAGAGAGAATCCCCAACATCACAATCTTGTCATTACCCTTCTCTGCAGGGCCTCCGACCTGTTTCTGCTGGACACGCGGGCGGTGTGGGCGTCGGAGGAGGGCTGGCTGGAGTTCGATGTCACTGCCACCAGTAACATGTGGGTGATGAACCCCCAGCACAACATGGGACTGCAGCTGAGCGTGGTGACCCGGGACGGTAGGTTATGGGCCAGGTAACATGAGTCACCCCCGAGTCTCTCGGATGCTGTCTGGAAGTGGTGCTAAAAGAACTCAGCTGGGATGTGGCGGGGTGAGCACCCTGCCTTCGTAAGGCAGCTGTAGCCAACACCACAAGCAAGATGTCTGAGGGCACAGGTGATGGTCTGTCAGTTCCTGGCTGTCCTGTGATGAATGTGAGGTCCTTTCCCCATATGTGAGGTCAGGTGTCTCTAGACAGTACCAGGACCAGCTGGTGGAGGTGGGTTTGGGTAGGGCCCCAGTTTCTGGGTTGGAAGTGGAAGGGGACATGGAGCTGGGATGTCATGTGGGGTGAGGTATAGGGATGAGAGGAAGAGAAGAGGCAGATATCGGTATGTACCTCCCCATGCGGGTTTATGGCAGCCCTCCTGGCTGCTGTGGCTGCTGTTGATGCTCAGATCTCATCAGAGCTGACATGGGAGCACTGCTGGAGAAATGATGTGGTCACTGTGGGGGGCAGCTGCAATGACAGCATTTCACAGCCTGTAGAAACTTTGAAAGATGGAGAAGAAAAGAAAAGACTGCAAAAGAGCATGAAATTGAGTGTTGGATGATAAGCAGTGGGGAGGATGTATATGAGCAGAAGGTGACCAATAAGATGACAGTGATATCTGCCTTCTATAGAAACCAGTCTCCAACCTTGTTTTCTTTCCATTGCTTTGTGCTGGAGTTTGGTACACCTGTGATGTCAAGTAAGACTAGAGGGGCTGTCCACTTCTCCCTGAGGAAATGTTAGTGCCAGCCCTACCTACCTCTGATGGGCTGAGAGTCCATCACTGCGCTCCTGACAAAAGCACACCATCTCTTTGCCTTCTGCTGTCCCTAGAGGTCTCCTTATGTCTGCTTCTTGTGTTTCACAGGCAGCAGAACTAATGTCATGACACATTTGAGTTTAGTGCTTTACATATTTATCTATATAACTTTAAAGCCGAAACGGGACTAGAGATGCCAAAGGGGAACCAAGGAACCAGATGCTGCAGTAAAGTCTTGTCCAGTATGGGTGGAGTGCTGTCATAAAAATGTCCATAGGTCGTGTTGGCAGGAAAGGAATGTTTGGTGTTTAAAGAAGGGTATGAGCAAGAAGAGAGGAGACCACGCTTGTGGGGATACCAGGTTGCTGAAAGGAGCAATCCAACTGCACTGTTTCTCCAACACTCCCTTTTCTGTTTGGCTTGAAGGTTTCAGTGTAAACCCTAGAGAAGCAGGCCTGGTAGGGCGAGATGGCCCTTACGACAAGCAGCCTTTCATGGTGGCCTTCTTCAAAGTGAGTGAAGTTCACCTACGCACCACGAGGTCGACGACCAGCAGGCGCAGGCAGCAGAGTCGAAACCGCTCCACCCAGACTCAGGACGTTTCCAGGGTGTCCAGTGTCACAGGTAATCATGGAACGTGGGGAATCATGCAACACAAGCTGGGATGACTTCCTGTAATGGGTCTAGTTGCTTTGGAGTGCAGAAGCAAGAAGGGGGTCGTGAGGTGGGATGCTCTTCCTTGGGGGAATAGGTCACATCTGCAAGGCTGTGGAAGAGGAGGTCTCACATAATGAAACTTACAGGAGTCCTCCTGAATCCAGCATGGAGTCCAGACCCCCATGTGAAGCTGCATCGCTTGAACTCAAGATGGTGAGGTATTTTAACCACAAATCTTGTGCTTGTAGGTTGCTTGCTATGCAGTTTTTGTCTAGAATTATGCCCTGTGAAATGCAGTATTTAAAAGACTCCTTCTCTGTGTACACTGAGATTTATGGTGCTGCACGTAAGCATTCCCAGCAGAGTCCTCTTTCAGTTTCCTTTGGAAAAAGCATGGTAGGAAAGCACGAGATTCTCACAATTTTTTTAGAAAATTGTGAGAACATCAGCGTACACATGGTGAAGTACCTTCCCAGGCAGGCAAAGAAGTTTGCCTGTTTGCTGTGGAGAGGTTGCATGTTGCAGGTGTTCTACAGCAGGCTTGTGAGTGCTGTTGTGGGCTGGTGGGGCAATAGAGTAACGATGACATTTTGGCAAAAATATAGAGTCTTTGAAGTCTTGTCTGTTTTCCAGCACCACAGTGCTACAAGCCCTTTGTTCATTGAGTACCTTCTTTCCTCTCAAACATTTCAGCCTATTCCAAGGCTTGCTTGATTAATTTGCTTATGCTGCCCCCTTCGTTTCCAATAGGATTCCTGCTTTTCCCATGTCTAGAAATGACTGTGCCCCAAGGAAGAGAGGCAGTTGTATCTTTTTAGTCTATGTCCAAGCATAGCAGAGGGAGATGAGCCAGCATTGCTGACACTTAGCTGGTTGGAATCTGTAGGCTGTTCCCTGCTCTTGCATGCTTGGATTGTAGGTGAGCCACGCTGCACCCAAGGTGGCTCTGTGCTGCAGGGAGCAGAGCCAGGTTGGGAGCCCTTCCAGGGCTAGTGGCCAGGGTTTGTGCATGGCTGTGTGTTGACTCAGCTCTATTGCTCCAGCCCATCGTGGTGATGGACTTGCCCTCTGGACTAGTGCGTGCCAGCAGCAGTTGGCCACTAGTGGCCTTTGCATGTCCTTGTGGTGCACACTGCAGCGTGGCTGTGGGTTCCTATGCCATGCCTTGCAAGTGCCAGACTCGGCTGGGTGTGAGATGTCCCTTCCTGGATTTTAAGGGCAGGAGGAACAACTCAATTCTGCACCCCGACCTCCCCGGGGGAGGCTGGCCAGTGACAGTGTGGCATTTCTGGAATGAGTTATCATCTAATCTGCCATGAGAGCACCTTCTATGGGTCTAGGTTGCTGAGACTTGCTTTGGTCCTGGTCTCCTTCAGGTTTCCATGCTGCAGTTTTAAAGCTGGACATCGTAGCTGCTTGCTGAGTTACTTTCCTGCATGATGAGCTTGCCAAGGGCACAGGTGGTTTATTCAGCTGGGTGTTGTAAGCCCAGCTGTTATGCAGGCAGTTCTCCCACTCAGGTAGGCTCAGCTCCTGTGCTCCCTTCACAAGAGCCAATTTTTTAATGCATTCACAGTGCTTTGGGAAAGCTACTTGCTGCATTGCTGTTTTGTGGTGCTAGTGGCACTTGGAGTCAGGATAAGCTCCAGCTTTTTCTCCCTGGCTCTACAAACTTCACAGTGCTGAAACAAAATTTTCACGCTATTAAATCAGGTGATGTGACTCAAAGCCCCAGAGGGAGCAGATATGTTGGGCAAAAAGGGCCATTTATACTTTGCTGTTTTCTTGACTACACCACACATCAGGTCATAAAATTCTAAAATGACAAAAAGGGAAAAAATATCTGGCGTTTTGTGGTCTCGAGGGCTTTTTTTGGGCCAGCTTTAATTTAAAACCTGGAATTTGGCAGCGCAGTAGTCAACAAGGTATAGTGAGACTGTGGATTTAAGGCAGGGGAAAGGAGGGGAATTTAAAGTTAAGATGTATGCTTGGTTGATTTCTGTGTTTAGAAAAGAGAGACTACATCATCTTGTTTTCCTACGTGTGACACTCTCAGACTCTGTTCTCTTTAAGAAGTGGTTGATTTAACAGTCCAAGAGGCACCAATGACCAAAAAGTGGTTTTAGCTTTAGAGATCACAGGGCTTTTTTCTTTTTTTTTTTGATCTGTGAGGTTGAAAAAATCCTGATGCATGGTGGGGCTGAGGAAGTGTTCTCCCGAGGACAAAGCAGAAGGCAAGTCCAGGGATTGTCCTGAAGGCTGCCCAGCTCTTTTAAGCCGCCCTGACGCATCTGGACCCAAAGTGGGTGCAGAACTGGGATGCTGCAGTTCCCTTCTGTGCATCTCCTCACCTGCACATCTTCTTCTCTTGTTGTGTCTCACATCTTGTCAAATTTTTGGTCTGTCCTCTTCCGCAAGCTAGGATTGCTGCTGCCTGCCAGGGCTTGAGAGCAGTTTCTCTCCTGTGGAGCAAGGCAGTTGTTTGGTCTTGATGGAGTTTTTTTGTAGATTGCAAATTCCTTCCTCTGTGTTAATCAATACACAGGGTTTTCTTTTTTCAGCCCAAAAAGGAACCCCTTTCCCAAAAGATGCTGTAAGTTGTTTTGGGGCAGTATGTTTCAAAAAGCCCCATTTACTGTTTAGATATGGCAAGTATTTCAATCAGTTTGGAGTGCATGAAATGTGCTGCTGGGCTGGTACTGGACCTGGGGAGGCAGGGATTTAGTTGAGAATGTGCTGCTGTGTGTGGGAAAGGGACCCCACTCTGCTCCCTTTGATGTGCAGTTGTTGTCCTGCAGTCAGTACCAAGAGCTTAGATGCTACGGCTGTGGCTGTGGCACAAGGTTCTCAGTGATCTGTATTTTTTTGCCAAGAATGCTTATTTCCTTGTATTATAAACACATAATTATCACAGGCTTATATAAAGCAGAACTGAGCAACCCCCATGGTTATAAACTGCTTTGACATAGAGTCCTGCGTCAATGCATTCCTGGAGCCTCAATTCTTCTGCAGAAGGAGGATGAAAGGAGAAATAAAGAAGGAAGGGGAGTATTTTCATCTGTTGAGGCAGAAAATCATATGCCAGGTCTGGCCTGGGACATGGAGGAACATTGTGGGTGGGAGGAGCATGCAGGTGTTTCTCCACTGTTGTCTGCAGGGCCTGGAGGCCCTTGCTCAGCTGAATCTTGCAGTGGATTGAACTCGTGCTCTCAGACTCGTGCTGACCCTCCAGCTGACCAAAGAAATGGGACTGTCTAGCGTAACAGGCGGTGACCCTCTGCCCTTCAGCCAGCTCCATGATTTACGGTTTTTGCATGGGGCTCTCTCCTCGTCCAGTGGCGATAATCCTTCTCTTCTGCAAGTCAGCCTTCAGGCACATCCCTTCCTGTCAGCCCCTCCTCAGGGAGAGAATTTAAATGCCTGACTTTGGAGTGCACTTGCTGCTCTGAATGAAACTCAAGCCAAGTCCCTTTTCAGGTCCTTCTTTTTAGCCATCCTAGGGCCCCCAGGACTGGTGTGAGGTGCTCCATGAAAAATGGAGGGGCCTCTCAAGTGGCCTTTCCTTCCAGCAGGCATGCACGGCACCAGACAGATTTCCCTGCGTGTACGGGAAGCAGATATTGCAAAGGGCAGCATGCACAAACACTGAAGGCAAATAAGGCCAAATGCTGTTGTGATGGCAAGGGCCTTGTTAATAAACTTCATTATCTGGCAGCCAATCTTCCCTTCAGTATAGTTTTCCCTTCAGAGCAGTGTTTGGATGCAGGCTGGAGCAGCATGGCCAGCATTTCTGTATGTGCCTTCACATGCGGGTTCATGTCAGCCCAACATCTCCCCTTCTTCCCGCCCAGGCAGATCACTTTCATGTGAAGTGGGCTGTTATTAACTGTGTGATCAGTTTACACCAGCTTTATCCGGACAAATCACCAAAGTCAAACACCAAGAAGAAGGGGCTGGCTTTGGAGACCTCTGTCAAAGCTATTTTGAATCACAGAAGCAATTAATTACTGTGTGGAATTTGGTAAACTGGCACCTTGGGAGCAGCGAGAGTGTTCTCAGATGGATCAACCTCAGTAAATATTTATATGTTCTTTGCCAGCACTTAACGTGGGAGAGGTTATAGGAAATCTAAGGTGGGTGCATAAGTATCTGTAGGAGGAAGACCATTAGGGTCAGGCTGTTCTCTCACCCTTTTCAGCAACACACATGCCAGTGTCCAGCCTTAAGAGAAACATCTGTGCTTGCAGAAAGTCAGATTTTGGGTCCTGGTGAAGGCAGACAACGTTCAGTGCAAACACACCACAGAGACAAGCCATCTTAGCGGTGCTGTTTTAACTGTGCTGCTCCAGGAGTTATTTTTAAGTGCAGAACTAGGGGTTTGAGCTTTTTTTAAATCTCTGTTTTAGACAAAATTGTTTGCAGTATGATTAAATGCAGTGCCTTGTAAATGCCAATTTAGCGTTTCTGAAATGGTATGTTCAGAGTGAAAAATAGAGACAATTTTGCTAAACCCACAATGAGCCTACAGGAGCTCCCAGAGCAGCTCTCTAAACTCCCAAAAGATGCTGAAGGCCTCTGTTGAACAATCTTTAGGAGCTGTGGCATGGAAGTGGAGGCCAGCCCTGTGGCAGCTGTTTGTAGCACATCTCCCCTGCAGGCTGCCTGCTTTGGCCCTCCTGGCTCCCTGCTGCAAGGCTGGCAGGAAGGAACACAAGCCCTGTTGCCTCTTGGCAGTTGGATCTTGCACTGCAAACCACCTCAAGTGGCAATTTGGGCTAAAACAGCTGAGCCTGCTGGCCTGGGATGGCTGCTGCTGCTTTCCAGGCTTTGGAGAAAATGTGTTGTGGAAGCCAACTTCAGTAGCTCAGTGAGCTTTAGCTCACTGCCAAAACCCCGTGACTCTGTGCATTCCTCTTCTTCTCAGGCCCATGACTGGATGTACGTCCAATATGCATGGCTCTAGGGCATATGCCAAGCCCTTAGCTGTAGGGAATGATTATGTGCATCTGTATTGCTGCATCTTTTTCCCCAATTCATGAAAGCCACTGCTAAGGGTTGCTTAAAGGTTTGTGACTTCCCTAAAGTTGGGCTAAAATAGCTTCCCTAAAGCAGATATAGTAGGCAAACACATAAGAAAAGAGGGCAGGGGATCTTGAGGTGAGGGATAAGTAGGGAAGAGTGCAAACCCCGGGCGAGGGGATGTTTAGTGTGTTGACATTTAGGAAAGCAAAGAGTGAGGCTGGGCAAGTGAGGAGGTAGAGCTGTCTGCATCTGCCTTGGATGGAGAGCAGCCAGGGCTCGATGCAGAGTGTGAATCAGGTGACTCTGACCAGTGAGCTGAGGCGAGTTTTTGGGGGTAGTGTGAGAGAGGACACGTTCGTAACATGTTCTGCTTGGTGTAGCTTGTTAAGCAGCCTTTTTTTTCCGCCCCTGTGTTTTCTTAAACTTGTGATTGCTTGCAGCCTTCCTTCCCACTCCTGTTTTCTCTGCCTCCCATGCCTTCTCCCCTTTCCTGTAGCAGATTTGGGTAAATTGTAGCTGGATTTGGAACGTAGCATCATTTTACTCACTCAGTTGTGATTAGATCAACTCCACTGTAAAATACAGATGGTTTTCCTCTAAACAATCTATATATTTCCCATTGAAGAGCAATGAAGTTGTATTTTCAGGTACTTTAATGAATGCCTTTGATCACTAAAAGTATCTTCTCATTTTTTTTTTCCTCATTTTGACCAAATCATTTCGAAACATCTCATGCTAGAAATTTGCTCCTGGGCTGAGCCAGGGACTGGAAAGCTTCATCCGAAATAAACCACCACACCCTGGTTTCTACTGGGTATGTCTGGTTTGAAAATGGAAAGCTTGAATAGAGAGACTCGCCTCCGTTCTTGCTACCGCGTGCTCCTGGAAGAGCGAATGTTTATGCTGCAGCAGGCTGTTAACCAGCTCTGCTCACCTGATTAAATCCATGATTGAAGCGAAGCTATTGAGAGTCTGAAATGCAATCCTTAGAGTTTAAAACCCAACTGCTTCTAAAAACAACTCTCTAATCTTTGGTGGTTGGGAAGCTGGGTTTGAGGTGTAGGGTTTTTTTCAGCCCTCAGTGTTAATTGTACCCAGCTGTACTGCTGTGCTGCCCTTCATGTCAGTTGGATGTGCTTTTAGTATTATAGTTTTTCTTTTGAATAAATATTTGCATTTGTAGTTCCCAAACTTTGGGGGGGGGGGTGTGCTGGAGGGAAGAAAAAGAAAGGCTTATTCAGAGCCAAGGAAAAAGTCACTAAAAATATTTTTCTATCCCAGCTGCTGCATCTGGGGAAAGCTGCACTGGGAGGGTGCCCTTCAAGCCACGTTAGGGGCACCAGGGGGCTGGTAAGCCAAAAGGTCCAGGACAGCAGGAGGCAGGCACATCAGCCTGTGGCATCTGCCTCCTGACAGGAGTGCCTTTACTTGCAAATGAGGGCTGTGAGGGAGGAGAAGGCCCCTGTGGAAAGTCATGAGAGGAAAACATGGACAGGGACCTGGGCTCCCAAGCTGCTTGGCTGAATTTGCTGTCATCTCTTCCTCTCATGCTTACCATTGAGTGCAAAGCACAGCACCAGCAGCTGTAGCTGGTGGCCAAGTCACCCCACTGCAAAGGCGGTTTCTGTGGCTGCTCTGCTGAGGTCCAGCAGCCACCTGAGGTGTGACAAAACCAGCAACCACCAGTCAGGGTGGATCTGTGCAGCCACCTGGAGGTGAAAGGCCCCTCTGTCACAGCTCAGCTCCTCCACTCACTGTGGTTCCAGGTGTTCGCATGCTGAGCCGCCCCTCATTCCAAATATAGATGGGAAATTCCACTCGCTGTCAAAAGCTGTACTTTGTGGGATCATCAGGAGCAGCGCCTGCATGTGAAACATCCCCATACATTATGCCAGGGCAAGGGAGAAGGTCTTGGTCAGGGCTTTGCATCCTGTGTCCCCACTTTTATTGACAATAAGGAGCAAATGAATGGTGAGAGCATGTCAACTGCTATGTCATCTGCAGATAAGCAGTTTATGAAGAGGAGAAATGTGATTTTCAGAGCATGGTTTGTAGAGGTCCAAGGGCAGAGGTGGTGCCATGGGTCACATGAGATGTGTGGGGGCAAGCTGGGGATAAGGCACAGAGAGGAATGAGGACATGGCTTCCCTGCCTACCTGAGCTGTTTGAGGGCTTCCGCAGACTGCTGCAGGGGCACAAGGTGATGATTAACCTTCCTGGGGCTGTAATTCTCTCTCTCAGTGAGTGTGTGCATTTGAGCTCCCCAAAGTCAGCACTAGTCAGAAATGGCAGCCGAGGAAGTGGGGTGAGTGTGAGCACCCAGTGGGGATGCAGCCGATGCTGGCCTGAAGGAGCAGATTTAAGAAGTTGTTTTACTGGAGGTGTTTTCCAAGCACTTTAAAGACAGCTGAAGTAACTATAACTGAGTCACTGTTGCTTGGGTTCCTCCATTCCCACAGGCATCTTAAAAGCTTCAGCCCTGCTTTAGATGTCCCTCAACACCCTTATCCTTTTGGCTTCTGAGGGAGCTTGTCATTTCTTGCTGCTGAGCCCACAGCGTGCACACATCTGGCCAGCTGTGCCCTCCAGCAATGCTCTGCCTGTTTTACTTTCTAAATTCTTGTTTTGCTCTTTTTCTTTTGACAGATTACAACAGCAGTGACTTAAAAACAGCGTGCAGAAAGCATGAGCTTTACGTTAGCTTCCAAGACTTGGGATGGCAGGTGTGTGATGTTTCTCTCTGGGTAAACCAGACATTTTGTTATGAAATGTTATCTAAACAGTGTCACGGTAATTCCACTCGAGTCTGCCATTATGCTTTAAAATGTCCCTTGTGCCTCCTCACTAAAACCAGTCACAGAGAAGGGCAAATAAATATTGATAGTTGTGACATTTGATAAGATCCAGAGAAAGCTTGATACTTTATGGGATTCAAGTATACAGTCATTCTCTGTCACTCATGGGAGTCACGGTACGGGCAAGAGCTTATATCTGTGTATCTCTAATGATAAGGAAAACAATCTGATGTTAAGCAGTGATTTTAACTAATTTTTTTTCTAGTGATCACCCTGATTTTAACCTTGGCCATTGTTTGAAATCCTCCCCAATCCCTGCCCCACAATTAGCACTGTCTGCGGTAGGTAGACTGAAGACTGGGTTTAGTTGCAACACCATGAGGCCAGAAAGTTGTTTAGAGTAAGTTATTTAGGACCAGGCTGTAGTGCAAACATGACATTTCAAAGAATGCCCTCACCTTCTCTTTTTAAATTTTTTTTTCAGTCTTTCATTCAGCACCTGTGAGGGAGGTCCCATTTCTATCAGCTAATGTTTTTACCAGTTTATAATTCAGGATGCCAGGACTGTCCCTGCTGCTTCTGTAATACCCAACACATGAAAGTCTTTTCTCAGCTAATGGGACAGTGGCATTTTTTGCATTTTTTGTTGCTTATGTGTCAACTCCAGCCCACTAGCTGCAACTGTGGTTGTGTGCTGACTCCATTCCTCATTACTTGTGAGAGGATTTTCACTTGTGCAGTCTTTCCACCTCTTCCTTATCTTACTTGCCCTGCTTTCGGGTAGGAAGTGGATTCCAGTTGTGAAGTTCATGATCTTGAAGGCACTGCCTTCCCTTTCTAGTTGCAGAAAGGTAAGATGCTGCCAAAGGAAGGCCCCAGACCAGCAGGGCTCATTGCAAGCGTTGGAATCCAGGTCCTACTTGTTGTAGGGAGATGATGAAGGCAGGGCAGAGTCCCCTGCAGCTGTTGGGCACTGCTATTTCCTTCAGAACAAACTTGATTAGCAAAGCTGAAGCAACAGTGTCTGGCTGCTCAGGCCTGCTGTAACAAAATTCAGGCAAACACAAGGTGATTGTTGTCAGGTAGAGTGGAAATTGCTTAAGAGATACGTGCACGTGAAACATACTAGTATGTCCTTCTGCAGGGTGACCTCCAGAGACCAACAACGAGGGAGGCCAAGTGTCTCCTGTTTAATGGTGCAGCTTTTACTTTTCCTTTGGCTTCTTTACAGCTTGTCAGCAGCAGACAAGCTGTAATTTTTTTATGAGCCCTTTGGTGAAGAGTCCCCTTTTTGCCTAGCATGGCACTCAGATTGCCAGCAGGGCCACCTGCTTGCACACACAGCTTAGGCTGGCTGTCCTGCCCCTCCTTTAGGAGTCTGGCAGATGTGGAGGAGCTGTTCTGCAGCTAAGATTTCCCACAGTGTCCTTAGCAAAGTAGTGTCCCTGTATAAGAGTGTATGAGCTAGGCTGTCTCTGAGGCAGCACACCAGGGTTTTATATTCCTCTTGCAGAGCTCCCTGGTTGAATTGTGCCTGTGTGCCTGCTTATATGTGATCTTCTTCATAAGGGGACACCAGCTGTGGCTGTGACTTAACCTAGGAAAGGTAGTTCAGCCAGAGGGCCTGCAGAAAATGTTGGAACATAAAGGCCTCCAAACCACAGTCCCCGCAATGCAACCCAGAGAGAGTTATAGGGATAAAGCCCTCTTAGTTCATGATAGGTGAGCTGTGCATAAGATGTGCACCATTCTTCGGACATTAAAATCAGTGTGTCCACAAAAAAGTGATGGCGCACAAAAAGAAAAAAAAAGCCAACTAAAAACCAAGCAGTTTCAGTGAAAACACATTTTCACCCTCAAGGAAGAAGTTAGTGGAAAATTTTCAGCTGCTCTTAATTGCATGCAGTTGTCTGCTGAACCACGTTCTGTTTGTTTCCCTAAAAAGGACTGGATAATCGCTCCAAAGGGCTACGCAGCCAACTACTGTGATGGGGAGTGCTCATTTCCACTCAACGCCCACATGAATGCAACCAATCATGCCATTGTACAAACTCTGGTAAGTCTGCAGGCAGCTCAGTGCCAAAGCACAAGGTGAACTTGTAAACAATATACCAGTGTCTCAGTTGTGTTTTCTTTCTTGGCTACAGGTTCATCTTATGAATCCTGATTATGTTCCCAAACCATGCTGTGCACCTACCAAACTAAATGCCATATCTGTTCTTTACTTTGATGATAATTCTAATGTTATCTTGAAGAAATACAGGAATATGGTAGTAAGAGCTTGTGGATGTCACTGACAAACAGTCTTCACACGGACTCTGTGATGCTGCCACGAACTTGGATACAACCCTCCCTGCTTTCATGACCTTGGGAAAAAAAACATGTGCTGAATCACCCTTCAGAACACCATGTATGTGCCTTGTGGGAGGAAGGGGTGTGGGGACCACCCCCTGGGGTGTGAGCAAACTGCTGGACTTCTTACAGACTGACCCTACACCATGGTGGCTGCTCAGCTCAGCAGCAGCAAAATGCCCACACACTTTATTTGGCTGGGATGGTCTTAATCTCACAGAGCAGCTTGGCCTGTAGCAGGTGCTTGGACATGTGCTGCAGTTTTACCAGATGGGCGCTCAACACCCAAAACAAGCGAGGTCTCTTTTTGGGGGTGGGGAGGGAAGATGAGGGGGAGAGGCAGAGAAGGTAAAGAACGTGGTGTTAGCACTTCAGACGTAGAGTGTACAGCTTGTGCAAGATCCTTTTGTCCAGAAGGACCAGTTACTGCACCTAGACTGTAAGTCTCCTCCTGACATCTGTCGTGACAGTAAGCATCTAAAATTGTGCCAAAGCAGATGTTTCAGTTCTCTTATGCTCCAAGCACCATTTAACTCTGATCTTGCAAGCGTAACATGGCTTGGCTGGACCCTGTGTTAGAAACACTGCCACGAACTCAGACCTTGGCTGGTCTTCCCAATTCACCATCTGACTGAGCAATACAAATTTATACACTTTTCTTATGCAACTTCCTTCCACTCCCCACGTGGAGCTGCCTCATCTACTACCACTTGCCCAGGAAGGAAGTCAGGACACTTCTACAGCTGTAATTCAGACGTAAAAGCTGAGGGGCCATTCATTCTCTAGCTGGACAGTTTGTTTACAGGAAGACAGAATGTCAACAACATTTGCAATATTTCCCTTTCAACTCATGCAACTAACAAACTGGTATAAAGGATATGCAGCGTAGAGCCATGGTTTGTCTAGCAGCAGCTAATAACAAATTGTTTTCATCAATATTAAACTTGTATTAAATGCACTTACCTCTACTTGCATTTAAAAGGCTTCTTGTAAATACAAGCTATAATTTATTGCACTTGTCACTGTATATTCATTGTGCTGTATCATTTATAGAAAGACTGCTTTTTTAAAAAGTTTTTATTTAGAAAAAATCTCAGTGTAAACAATTGTACCACTTTGATTTTATACAAGAAACTCATGAGATTGTGCTTCACTAGAAAGTTGTTAAAAACGTAATAAAGGCTTCCTGAAAGGCAGAAGTACACAGGTTGATCCAATACATCTGCCAGTACAACACTTAGCTTTCACTGTGCCTTTTTCACCTTCACACATTTTCAGATCAAACAGAATCAAAAGTTCTGGACAGACAGTGAAGTGAAGAACCAGGAGAAATTCACTGGTTTAAAAGTTCATTGATGTTTTGCCTTTTTTTGTTTTATAAAAAAGAAAAGCAACCCAACTTACTCCATATGATGGACAAAACCCAGCATCTTGACAATTAGTCAAATTAGCCTGTAGCAATCCTCATTCCATGAGTTTCTGTGCACATGAGACAGCAGAATTCAGTCCTTGGTTTGCTGTTGCCTTTGTATCGTGACAGTCTCTGCAATGTAAATTCTTTGGCTTTCAATTAAGTCTAACATGGAACATCTTATGCACCAAAGAATAGATTCATATTATAATCCAAGACACCACAAAGTGTGTGGTCCTAGCATTTAAACTTATCAATGCGTACAGCTTGGAAAAACGTTAAGGCTCAAGAAGAGGGGGGAACTATTTGTCACTACTGTAGAAGAGCTGAATGGGAAAAAAAATATTAAACATTGTACTACTTGTTGTTCTCTAGGTACTCTGACTAAGGAGCAGGTCAGCACAATGTCTGGATTCAGGCAGGGGTAGGAAACATGGTCAGCTCTGGAGTCTAACTGGTCATTCACCATTAACAGAGCAGTTATAACAGCACCTATTTTTTCACTCTGGCTCTAGAGAAGTAGAGCATAGTTGTGCCTCTGGAGCTGGATGGCAACAGCCTATGGAAATCCACCTGATACATGTACACTATGGCATCAGTAACGTTCAGGCACATGTTACAGTACCATCACTTTCATTATGGCTAGACCTCCCACGCTGAGAGGATTAACAGGAAACAACCAGCTCATGGTGGCCTGGTATCTTCCAAAGGTGTGTGTGTTTTAAACCTTTCAGCAGCTATATTAAGACAAATAGG
Source organism: Aleadryas rufinucha (assembly GCA_013397815.1). NCBI lineage: Eukaryota > Metazoa > Chordata > Aves > Passeriformes > Aleadryas > Aleadryas rufinucha. The sequence continues at coordinate 340,703 of VZTH01002031.1, forward strand.
GTTTAAGTATAATTCTAGAGGCAAAAGTGACTCAACACAGCTGGAGCTTTTGCCTTTCTAGTAATGGTAATCAGTTTGTAAGGATTACTTTTTAACCAGATCTAACCTGAAGACAAAAATATTCTACTGCTGCCCTTCAGTTGGTTTTCTTAACGTATTTTGGTCTCAAAGGAAGCCATTTACACTTCATTGCGGGAACGCAGAAATGCAGTGCAACTACCAATGCTGAAAATACTCTTGATTTGCACAGTAACTACTTGTTAGCTTTCCTTCAAACACAGAGAAGCGTGTCTCTAACACACACACAAGGGGAAGATACCGAAGTTAAGTACATTCAATTTCCTAGAAACAAAGAAACCAAAAAAGCCCCACCCCCCAAATCCACTATTTGAAAATTAGCAAAGATAGAAATCCCTCAGCTACTGTACAAAGACAGCCAGGGACAGAGCATCCAGACTTTTATTACAATTCATCCCTTGCCTGACGCAAGACAAAGCTATGTAGTGATTCAAGGTCTCTCGTTCCATTGTGTTCACTGACTTTCTTTCCACCTCGGAAAAGCAGAAGTGTAGGATAACCACGCACCTTCAAAAGACACACAGAAAAAAAGAAACTTGTTATTAATGTTCAAACTTGTATCCATCACTCCTATTTACCTGATTCTGAAAAGCCATCAAACCCCTCTAGAACAGTAAGCCATTTTAATTAAAAAAACCCAAACCCACAGCAGAACTTTCAATGCCAGCCTGCAATTTCTGAAGATTTTTAAGAGAATGGGGTAATACATGTTCCTCCAGGCTCTCGGAATGGCAGCTCCAGCTCTGTCTTCAATTGTCTGCCTACCAGCTCTGAAAGACATTTTTCTAGGAACAGAATTTGGCATTGGATACCACAAGACTGCCTGCTGCCTTCAGAGAGAGAGGTTGCCTAAAGCAGGGACTTCTTCAGCTTTGTCCAGTAATGAGAATGACCAAGCCTGAATGAACAGTTCAGGAAAGAAATGGTGTCACCAGCTGCCTCTTTTTGGCTAACAGAGACCACAGCTGTACTGTCACCAGGCACCTGGAGTGCAGCAGCCAGTTGGGCTGCACGCTGGAGTCTCCAACTTTCGGTACACAACACTGTCCCCTTCATTTCAGAATTTTCACACTTACAGAAAATCTGTTGCAGACGTTACGTTCCACAGTGCAGTCTACTTCTGCTATTTTGACATCAGTCAAACCTGGAAATTGCTCTTTGGCAAGGTTCTCCCAGGTTGGAGCCAAGTTCTTACAGTGACCACACCTAGAAACAAAAGAGGGAGATTTGTTTAGCAGATACACTTTCCACTTTATCTCTACTGTCTTGCTGCAATTGCTGTAAGTTTAACTAGCTGCCTTTCCTATCCCCTAATGATTTGGCCCTCCAACTCCCTTGCACTATTATGTCAGTAAATGAGCTAAGAAAACAAGTGATTTTATTTAAGTTAAGCACTGAAGTACATTGTGGCCTTTGTTAGTCTTGCCTAGAATGGTATTCTAGATGGCGGTGCATTAACATTTTACCCCACAGAGGAATATGAAGCCTAATAAAGACAAGCACAGAGGATATTTAACTGGAAAAAAAGATGATCTCTTGGAAACAAAAATGCTTTTAGGAAGACACAGAATGTCTGTAGTACGAATTAAGTTTTCAGGTAGCATATGCCAGTTATGCTAAAGTTACATACCCGAGTTTAATTAGTTAAATGAGATTTTAATATCCCTATTAAATTTCTTCCAGTTCCTAATGGCCTCCTTGACCAATGCATAGTAAAGCATTCATTTTGTTTATATTTTGAACTTGGCTAAGCCAAGTTCCTAATGTGAACTTTTTACTGCCTTCAAGAAGAATTCCCAAAGCACTTTAGACTTTAAAGCTGCATTGCTCATTCTGTTCTAAGCCAGCTGCACCTTAATTAGGTTATTAAAACAGATCCATAATTGCCTCGAGGCTGGATCAGGGCATTTACAAAAATAATGAAAGATGTCCCAGCAAAAGTTTTCTTAATGCAAGCCAATGTATATTTAAACCACCTTGTTAATATACAGTGACAGTATAAAAGCATTTCTGACCATGCACAAAAACTACTAGAACGGGATGATTTTGTGCTTACAATGCAAGTTAACATTAATATTTATCCAAAACTAACTGAAAGACAGAACTAGAAGGCAACATAGTAGTGTTTGCTGAGCCCTACATAAGTTAATCCACTTGGAAGAGAACATGGTCATTTATATGCAGAGCACTAACAGGCAGTCACAAGCCTGACTTTCAGAGCTAAAACTAGGATACGAACTACACAAATATAGGAAGCATTTTCCTAAATGGTGCCTTTCTGAGCATTGCAGCCGGGCAGCACACATTGATTTAAGAACGCTACATCCTGAAACTGCTGCTTCTCAGCCTAACATCCAACACTGATCCTATCTGTGATCCAGCAGCATCCCATGAGATTCTCATGAGATGAGGACGTGGTATTGTTAATAAAAGCTAATCAAAAAGGGAGCATTTCCTGAACTCAAACTTTCCCAGAAAAAGTTGCTCCAGATAACAAACTAATAGATGCGCCAACAAGCCCTGGGTTCAGAAATCAGACTGGAAGCTGCTCTGAGCACAGGTGTGAACTAAGTTTCCCAGTCAGTTTTGCTGGTGGGCCAGAAGCAGCACAGGCACAGACTCAATCTAAGTATCTCCCAGAGTGCAGAGGGGATAAAGGCAGTGAGGAAAGAGCAGCAAGCAATGAGGGGTGTGTGCGCTATGGGCAAAGTATTTCTTAACCCAGTGGTGGCAGATACTTGCTCACATCCAAAAGCAGATCTTTCAGATGGAAGAGAGCATAGAAGTGGTTCTCAAGCAGCAAAAGGTGACAACACTGGAAAAGCCTGCGGCATTGAGCTTACATGAAATGAAATGTTCCCAGGTAATTATTGCCTGCAGTAAGAAACACATTTATGCCTACTGTCAAAGTTAAACTGCAGTATTTTGATATGCCTAAGCACATCTAATATGGGTTGCATTTGCTTGTGTTGCTTTTGTAATGGTGTTGCTTTTGTACCCCCAAAAAAAGATCTTTTTATATTTTATATACTGTGTTAATGGAATGCTAGTGATTAAATCAGAGATGTGTTATCTTTCATACAGTGAAATACAGCTTAATTTTAATCTCTCCTGCTACACTAGGCTTCCTTCTGTTGGCTAAGACACCAGCAATGGATGAGCAAGACAGCACGCAAGTTTCATTAAATTCAATGGAGGCACAAATAAGATGAATTCTATAAACCAGAGAGAGAACTGTGAAACTTTCTTCTTCTCTCAGAAAGGGAATAGTAAGAAAAACAGGGAAATGTTCTACAGGTTTGTAATACTGAGGTCTTAACCGAGCTGGGGTCCCAGGCTCTGCCAGATACAGCAGTAATGGCAGATGCCAGACATTACTTTCACTTCCCCCTCCAGTGCCTTCCATTGGGTGTCTACACCTACACCAACTTCATTGGACACTTCTGCCTTGGGTCACTCTAAGAACATCTTAAAATTGTCACTTGTGCAAATTAGTTTCTTGACAGTTATTAGAAGAGTAACAGGCAATTAATTATCCATAGCTCAACAGTCTATATCAAAACTAAGTGCTTGAATGAGGCTTCCAAGTGAGGCTGGTTGTGGCAGGAGAGGGCCCTAAGGCCAGCATCCTTTTTTCTCAGCACTGAGATATGGCCATATGCTCCCCTCACCTTACCCTAATGCAGGGATAGGAGCATGCTTGACCCTGCAAACAAAGCTTCACCCTCCTTGTTACCCCAGCATTACCTGGAGGCTGACACGGTAATGCTTCTATGTCAGCCTTTCCACAGAGAGGCAGCTCAAGAGAGCTAAACCAGACTGAGCTTTTTTTTTTTTGCTGCAACTCTTGCCAACACACACATTCTTCAGCTAATTCACAGTTTAGATCAAGACAACAAATACAGTACTACAGCTCAAAGACCTACAGGAACTAATGCACTCGCAGCTTAGACCAGCGATAATCCTGAACAGCAGCAGCTGCAAACTTCTTACCATGGAGCGTAGAATTTAATAAAGGTGATCCCCCTAGCAATGGTTGCATCAAAGTCTTTTTCAGAGAGAGAGAGCACTGCAGCCTGCTCCAAAAAAAAGAAAAACAGAGGAAAAAAGTCAAAACTTTTTGTATATACAACATCAGCCTACTGAGCTTTTACCTTCCTAAAAGGGAAACTGAAAATGGAAAAGATAATATTATTGGTAATATAAACAAGAGTAGCAGCAGCAGACCTGACTTTTACTTCTCAGCTACTTTCCTTCCCTAGAGAGATGCAGAGAAAGCATATTTTACACTGAATCTCATCCATAAGTGGAGAAACAAAGCTTTCCTATTTTCAAAGGATTTGCCTGTACCCAAATTTTCAGTAATTGTAAAAAATCACCCTAACTTAATACACTATATTTCAAGGAACAGCCCTTACAGGAGTTGGCTTCAAGAAGGAAATGGCCATCTGAGATTTTAATGAGGTATTCAAGGCACAAAAGTGATATCTCAAGAGGTGTTTTCTCTGTTCTTTCTATCCCTGCATTGCATGCTAAGAAAAAACTGTTACCAGGAACACAGATTTGCTTGTCAAGAGGACATCACAACACCACAGTTGCATGGGTACCAGGAAGTGTTTTACTCCTGAAAATATCAGGAACAAGGGAATGATGGGAGGATAGCACATTGCATACAGTCTCGTATGAAGCATGGAACTGAACAATCATTTTTGGTGTAAGACCCTTAAGGGTGGGAGGGATTAAAACCAAATAAATATATCTCATGCCTGTAAAAGCTTCAATCAAATGAAAGCAAAAGAAAAACAAGATCACAGCTGACAGTATTATCAATTCTATTTTAACCCCAGTAAGTTTTATGAAGCCAAAAATAAATTTGAAAATCCAATTTATCCAGTATCTTTAAACATTTCTGTAAATAACTGTTAGTTCATGGAATTATTTCACTAAGATAAAATGCTATTACCCTAAATAATTATTTAGAAATTGAAATTATACTCTAATACTTTCTAATTATTAAATAATTGCAAATAATTAGATGAAGTGAATAGTAAGCAGCAAATAAGTATTCTTCTAGCCTGAATTTCATAAATGGATATCTAAAACTGATGTTCCAAACATAATATACAACCTAAGATAAAAAATTTGAAAACCTGATAAGTAACTTCCCCATGATTTGCACAGTAAAACAAATTTAAAAGATCTGTAGATAACTATCAGAATAGCAATGTGAACTATATAACCACAAAAATAAATTTAATATCAAATATCTCAATTTTAGCTTTGTGTCTCAAAAAAAACATCTAATGCAATCACAATCTGAGCATGTGCTGGTCACACTGCCTTAATCCACCTGGATAATTTTTGACTGATTTTAGCCATGTCTGGCAGTAGAGAAGTCTCATGGATGTAAAAGTACAGCTTCTGTTAAAGGGCTGGCAAGTACTTGGGCTATGTAAGACATGAGGGAATCCAAGTAGGGGCTCGGCACTGGGACACAAATTTGCAGTGGGATCTCATTGCTTTTGATGCCTGCGGTACCAGCTGTGGTCAACTGATGGCAAATGCAGTCAGTGTTTACTGGCTACAGGGGCTGGCCCCTCGTTTCAAAATTCATGAAAACAAAGAGTCAAGGGGTCTGAAGATAAAAGTTGTAAGGACAAGTTGAGTCCTATGCTATGTCTACTATTATTTGGCAAAAAAATCCCCCAACAATCTTTTCCTCTTTGTGTGTGTGCTGGTGAATGCAATGCAGGAGTCGGAATCTGTGTCACATGTGGTTTGTGTTATTTCTATAAAAATAGAAAGACAACTAATTACTTTCGGCATTGTACTAAAACCAGCTCATTGGGATCTTCCAAATAGGAGGTCAATTGAAAAAATAAAAATTGAAGAGTATGAAAATTGCAAATCTATGTGGTCTGTAATGTTTGGTAAGCCACTTTATGCAAGATGAATAATGCTGCTGGAAAAGTCAGCTGGAAAGGGTAATATTCTCCTGTAAGAAGCTGCATACAAACTGTATTTATATTAATAATATTGTTGCATAATTAGTCAAGTTCGTTCTGTATCACAAGGGAGTGTAAATCCCTGTCCCCTATTTTATAGGCAGAAAGTATGTTCTGCACATTTCATGAAAAATTATGCTTGAAATCCATCCCTAATTTCTCAGCCTCACCAATTATTCATTCATCTCCAAGAAAGGTGGCAGATGAATTGCCAAAAGGATTAGAAAAGACAGAAAACTATATGACATGAACTACAACTACACAAAGGTTACTCACACCAATTCCTTGGTAACACTTTACAGCCTGTAGCTCCTACAACCAAGGTTAAAAAAAGCCTCCAAACCCCAAGGAGTTTTGTTGTCACAGGACACATTACCCTTCCATATTGGTACTGGTCTTCAGAATCTTTGTTCATTGTTTCTGCAGATAGATTTCCTAGTATAGGACCCTGGATTTTTTTAGGGGCTTAGCAATGTGCACTGTGCTGCTCGGTTCAAGTGATAATCTTGCAAGAAATGTTCATCTCCATAGTGACGAAATATGCTGTCATACAGATCCAGGTGCCAGCAGTTCCATGGGCCAAAAAGACCGCATTTATGCCTGTATCTAAACAATTTATTGCAACCATAAAATAGGAATTGGAATTTTTTTCCTTCTCCAGTTCATCAGGTTAGTAAAAGTATCTCTAGGATTTATGATCTGATTCCACTCATTAATTACTAAAAAAATAACCAGGAAAATATTTGGTACAGTTTACATCCAGAAATTGTCAAGCTAACAGACAGAGAAAAACACATGTAAGACTCAGGCTGTTAAAACAGTCTGAACACTTTACACTGCTGCAGAGTGCAGGAGCACTTACCTCAACATGGGTGGGCTCTGCAGGTGGTGGCTGTGGGGCTTCAGCAGGTTTATCTGCTGGTGGCTCTTTCCCAGAGCTCTGTAGTTGGGAATCCACGTATTCCTTTAAGGAATCGAAGTCCCTCTTCCCTTTGTACTGGTCACCCTACAATTATCAAATAGTTTGTGCAACCTTCTATATGCAGTTAACGTAGCAAATAAATAATTACCAGCAAAAACGTAAGATTGCCAAGTGTAAGCATATTAATAATAAATATGATTATCTAGTTCTTAAACTTATCTATGACATTCCATTCACTCCACGTCTTCAGCTTTAGATTCTTCAGTACCCAAAGGGAACAATCTAAATGTTCCTTGAAATGAAAGGTATTTTAGAAACGTAGAAGCAAATTTTTGAAACTTTTCCACTTTGACCTTCCTGTCTCACCCTAGTCAGCTTTTTCAAAGTTTTATTTTTTTGAACCTAGAGCTACTAGAAGGAACAATAAAATACCCACTGTGGTTTGGGTGTGGTCTCTGTTACCCTGTGAGCTCTACACAATGCTTTGACAGGGCTGAAAACCTTAACTTGCATGTCACTGGACTACACAGTCATTCCTCTGGCCTACATACTTGCCACAAATCCTTGGAAAACCCAAATAGTAAGGCAATGCACTCTGGGCACCTAAGTTCACCTGGGAGCAAGAGACTACAGCAGCCTGCAGCAGGGCAGACACTTCCAATGGCACCACTCTCACAAAAGTCTAATCCTATTCTATGTTTCAACCTGTACATGAAGCAGTCAGCCAGCCAGATCTTTGAGAGGCCACAGTTTGCCTTGGATGCTTCCCCAGATTTCAGGTACTTTCACAAATATAGAGAACAAGACAATCGAGAGATTGTCAGAACAAGAAATCAGAGCAGTTGTGAGCAGCTTCTATCTAGTCTCAAATCCACTGTTGGCCCTCTCCAAACTGGCTCTTGAATGATTGCCCTCAGGGCTGTCTGTGAAAATTAGTACTAATTTTTCTGTTCAGAAGAGAGATCATATCTTTGAGGCATTACATATCCATTTTGGACAGAATTCTTGAGATGTGGTCCCATGTGGTGTGGGCTGCAAGATGTATCTCCTCTTGCAGACAAGGAAGACTCTTTAAGAAACAACATACAGTCTTCCATACATTGGAAGGAAGAACAGACATGTCTTCAACATTCCTTTATCATTGGAACTCTCTCTACACATTTTCCTTCTTTTGTAATTGATAATGTTACCTGTAACTACTGCCCCTTTCCTGGCCCTGGGTGTCAGTCACTAAGGAGCAAGAAGCCTGCAGCTGTTTGTTTGTACACATGTCAGCAGGGCAGGGTCAGCACCCGCTGGTTCCTCCCAGGATATCTGCTGCATCTCACCAAGAGCAGTGGTGTGATGCCAGACTTCAGTTATCACAAAGGGGATGAAGGTATTACAGACAAGGCTGGATGATTGAAGCAGTTCTCCTCCTCCCCCTTACTCATCAGTATCATAGCTGCCAGAGAGATTTTCAGGAATTTCTGGGCCAGATTACTGGAAAATTGTTGAGATTGTTTTGTTCTTTTTTAAAATATATTGTATCAGCCCATGGACTAACATGTGATTGTGGTGGCAGTATTCCACCAAGGAATGTCACATTGTCAGTGGAGAAAGACAGTTTTATGCCATCTGAAATATATTGTTCAGATTAATGGCCAAGGTTCAGCTTTACCAAATACAACAGCAGTGATTTTTTTTTCTTTCACTGCACTCTTGATTCAAATAACTCCAAGGAACTCCAACTTCAATTATTACAAAGTTTAAACAAAAGTTTAATTAACTGGAAACCTCTAGCCTTGGACATGGCACCATGCTTGATTTGAGCACTCCCTCAGCTTCCATTTGTGCTTCTGATGTGGGCCTTGAGAGGTTACAAGGCTGCATACTTACATGAATCTGGTTGGGATTCAGAAACGCAGGGGCTGCTTTATTTAAATTCCCTAGAGTGTCTGATCTTACAGGGATGCTTATACCAAACCTCATATGCATTGGTATGTACTTAGGGCCAGTTTCTTTTTAGAGCGCCAGAAAATTGCCACAAACAGTGGCCACTAAAATGTATTGAGTAGCAAAACTTATCATGGCTAATACTGTAAATGTTCAAAAAGGAATGCAAGATGAATGGGAGAAAACCCCCTCTTCCTCCCCCCTGGCCAGAACTTAGCAGGTAAGAGCTAGAAGTGTAGTCCTGGGTTCTCTTGCAGGCCTGTTTTTAATATCCATTGAATATATTTAACTGATCTTGAAATTGTGATATAGAGTATAAATAACTACAATTTATAATATGTTTATTTACTGCCGTTCATGTATGTGGTATTTATAAATATTTTATCTCCCCATAATTTCAGAATATTTTAGTTCTCTGAATTGCTGCAAGGAAAAATGTCAACTAGGCCCACAAGATTCTCACTCGCAGTGTCATGTGAAATGTTCAGGTTTATGTAAGAAGGAAAATTTGCATCTCTAGACGCCAATCAGCAGATGGGCACCACTTAGAGATGAGAACCTTCTGAAACATATTGTGAAAATTACATACTTTATTATTATTATTTCTATTTCAGTTATGTTTTTGTGTTCCATAGGAAGTAAAATACTATGATAAAGTAAGCTCAGAATTCTCTCACACAGCAGCATAACAGGAGACACTGCTTACAGATTTATGAACATTATACCAGCTGTTTGCAAAACACAGCAAAAACCGTTAACTTTTATCTGTGGACAAAGTCTACCTCTTCTCATACCCAAATGAACAAAGATGTACTCCAACATCTTTTCTCTCACAAGCAGACTTTTGTATATGTCCACTTCATTTTTTTTCCAGAATGTAAGCATAGTCCAAATATTATTCAGAGAAAAATGGTGTAATCTTTTGCTGAACTTATAGACTCACCTTTTCACCGTTCCTAAACCAGAGGAGTGTGGGATAACCACGAACTTGGGTTTCAGAGCAGACTTCAGAATGCTGGGTACAGTCGACCTACATTTTGGGAATAAAACCCAAAACTATTCAATGCCTAAAACATACAACAAGCATCACAGCCTTCCTTGTTTAAAAGCTCAGAAAAATACAGGAACAAGCAATACAAGGCTTGGCAAAACTCAGTACCAAGTACTGTCTTGAGATGATTATGTCTGCCTTCCAAACAGTGGTTTGGTTGTACAATTGGGAGGCTCTGTGTGTATTTGATTTATTTATTTTTTTTTAAGGAGGGATCGGGGAGGGAGGTATGGCTAGAAGGAAGCAGTAGCAGTTACAAAGAACAATGAAGACATAATTAAATATTTCAATTAAAAAGTACTTGGTATTCTCAGCTAATAAAATCAGTGCATGGACAATGAGACACAAAACACTAATGTGAGAGAGCTTTAAAGTGAAGACATACTGACTTACCCATTTTTTAAAAGACTACTCTTTAAAGACTTCAGAAGACATGTCAACAGCTAGCAAGTTAACTGTATTCCAAGGGAAGCTCCAAGTGCATAGCAACATCCAGTTCTAGTATGTCACAAACCAGTCTGTAAAGTCACTAGTTTATAAGCTTTTCACTGAAGATCAATTCTTAAGATAAAACAGTGTTAAGACACTATTCCCCCAGCTTAGATGAAGGTCATGGTTCAACCTTCTTAGGAACAGTTGTGTTTCCTGTTTACTTACAGACTTAAAATCTTAGCCAAGACATGCTTCAAGAGATGTTTCACAAGCTATACAGTTACACAAAATTGTCTAGGCATCAAGACAACTCTTAGTCGTGGTATTAAAAGCGGCTCGCAGTAATACAAACTGCAAACACCACAGACAATGGATTAAAACATGAAAATTTTGAAATTTTGGAATTTTATTGTTTATTTTTCTCTGGGTACCAGAGAATGGTAACTTCAGAAAGATACTTAAGCAATGTTTTCATAAGACAGCAAACAAGGGTATCAAAAAGTACAGAAAGCCTCAAAGGAGAAATAGCTTCTGATACTTTATTCTCAGAGGGAATCTATATCCACCAGGTCTGAAAATACATATATATGTGTGTGTGCATCTTCTCTGAAGTTCAACTCTGCTTACATATATATATGTCTCCTCTAAAGTTCAACTCTGCTGACCTGCGCTGTGCACGTACAGCATACCTGAAGTAATAGATTTTCAAAAGCATTAAAAAAAAATAAAGAAGTCAAGCTCATCCCTCCTGCTACAGCTAAAATTGCTGTGAGGGCAGAGGCAGGGGAGACAGCACAGAGAGAGTCCCTCTGCAGGACTGACAACACTGCTGCCATGCAGTATTTCACATCAGTGGAACCACTGAGGAAGTTTAGGGATGTGGAAGTTGAGCCCAGTCCGATTTCCACTGTTGGCAGATACAGAGGGATTCCCATCATGAGCCACCTGGATTTAGGTATGGGTCAGCAAACAAAGCCAGTAACTGCAATTGCCAGACCACCTCCATACCTCTGCACAGAAGTCACTCCACGTACAAGTAACAAGCTCCCATGGTAAATACACCACAGAACCTGGTTATCAACCCTAAGGAAAATAGTAAAGCAGGACAAGATATCAATTTTTAAGGTGTAAGACCCCCTAAAACCCTTTAAAAGTTTTATGGGGAAAAAGAGGAAAAAAACCAGAACCAACAAAGAAATAACTCATCATAAACACCCAGCAGGGCTAAAGCTTGCTAAGGAATCCAATGCTGCAAAGAACAAATTAGAAGTCACTTTCCCATTCAAAATAAATACTGAAGTCTATCAAGTTCTGATAAAGCAAATGCATAATAAAAAACAAGTCTCAAAATGTTATTCCCTGCATCTGAAGTATTAGACTTATTCCCAGCTCTCTGAAATGCAGAGAGGCAGCTGTGTTTGCAACAAGGCTTTGCTTAAAATGGGGGAGTCCTGTTAACTGCGGATGTGTGAGGAAAAAAAAATGACCGTCTCAAAATTAAAATACAAAGTATGACTATAAAAGGATTTGAAAGGTAACAAACAAAACAATTGTTATTTGCAAATCATAGCACAAAAGGCATGATTCTTGGCTGAAACATACATTGACACAAACCATATTTTCAGACTAAGAGTGCTTCACCTACCTTACCAATCTTGACAGTTTCCGAATGCTCAAAGGCTTGAGCCAGCTGTTCCCAGGTCGGGGCCAAAGCCTTGCAGTGACCACACCAAGGGGCAAAGAACTTGATGAAGTGATTACCTTTTAAGTAAAAAAACGAAAAAAAAATATTTAGCTCCTTTGGAATGAACTTGGCTGCAATTAAAGCCGAGGTACTAATCTCAGGCTGCAAATTTATCATGGTATTTCCTGAGTTAAAGATAGGAAACACTGCGAATCAGAGGCCAGGACAAAATACTTCAGCAATTAGGTTTACAATACTGTATGCAGTCCCACAGCATTGCCAAATTTCCTGTAAATCCAGCTTCACAGTCTCAAGCCAACAAGTGAGGTATTAAAACTGATATTTTTAACCTAACAATTTACCTTAGTGTTTAACTCAACCGTGTCAATCAGTTGCCCTGTTACGGAGTAGAAAGAACTACCAAGGAATAGATGTTGACAACAGCATAAATTAAAGTATTAACTTCAACTTGATGCAATGGTGTTTCCTAAGAAATGCTTAAGTCCATGAATTACCTAAAAAATGTTCAGTTTTCCATTCTCCTTTTTCTGCCCTGCTCTTTGAATTTTCATGTCAGCTACTCAGAAATTGCTGCCTTTAGTAGATGTTTGTGGTATTTTACACAGAGAAGAGTCTCTGTGCTATCTCCTACTAATGTTTGGTTTAAAAGTATATTATTGATTGCAAAGTATCAGAAAATGCAATTTCTCTCAATTAAGATTAATTAATTCAAATTGCTGCACATTTTCGCACATATCAAGGCAAGGCTCTATTAAATGAAATAAAAATGAACTTAATTAAAACAAGGAAAAAAATCAAATTAATTTGCAGGAAACACCAGCAACTGGAGAAAAGCTCTTTTTAATAGATTTATTCATAATCCTTTGAAGACTGCTTTGGGGCTGGTATTACTTGAATTCATTTCTAGTTTGAGGGCTTGTCCACAAAGGAAGGTCAGAGGCAAGGCAGCACAAAATAACTAGGAAACAAACTGCAATAATAGTGTACTCTAACTTGACTGGTCTGCATGTGGAAGACTTTCAAACTGATTGACATGGTCTGTGATGGTCAAGTAAACCGCAAAATTAAATTTCCCATGAATTCATAAGAACATCTAGTCAAAATCAGCTATTCTTTACCATGTACATTGACATACTCTCCTCAATAGAAAACAGTAGAATTTATTTTTGTGCCAGAGCAGCAAAAAAGGTAAAAGGAGGCTATTTAAGAACAGAAATCAACCTTGCTGCTGTAACTGCTAAGCTTCATGTTAAATTCAAGCACTGAACTTCTTGTAACTGAAGTCAAGAGAGGACAACAGATTTACAGATGATCATAAACCTGCTTAACCATCACAAATGACCATGAGAATGTCTCCTCTATGAAGGCCAATGGATACATAATAAAAATATTAAAACATTTGCAATGCACTGAACTTTACAGTCTGAGAAGGTAGTTAAGTTGACAAATGCTTAGCATCTCTCTGATGGCTAAATCAGAGGAAAATTCACTAAGAATTTTGATTAAATTCTGTGTTAAGCCAGACATGCTGGGCAATTTTAAGTTAGCTGCACAAAATGCTGTTTTACACATGAAAATATTTCTAATCAGCTAATGGTTACTTTAAGAAGTTCTAGTATCTACCTCCCTAGTGATATCAAATGGGCAAACATTTAATTTAATCTAGCCTTTCTTTTCTGGATAACAGATGGAGAAAGTAGGATCCTCTGTTGTCATGCCAGCCCAAAGTTTATATTCTAAGATTTTGCTCATTGTCTAAAAAATCATTATGTGAGGGGTGAAATTTACCATATTAGGTATCCCTCCGGGCATTAATTTTAAAGCTTCCAGACAAAATATTTTTTTAAATAGCCAAAGAGACAAAGTGTTTTGCCCACATTAAATTCTGGAGGAAGGAAGCTAAACAATATCAAATAAAGGGCCAGACTGGAATGGGATGGGGGCTGGAAGGAGGAAGCGAGTGGATTATACTTATCCAGAATAACAGCCTGGGAGGAAGAACAAGCCAGCACCTAGGGAAGGAGGAAATGGGACTTGCAAAAAACACAAAGTGGCAAGGCTGTGACTGAGCAAGGAACTCAGGAAAAGAGACAGTTTAGTTGAACAAGCCCCAATAGCTTCTTCCCTGGGGTTAGGAGACATAATTTTATTGCCTTCTGAGTCCTCTACTTAAACTTTCTCATGGTCTGCAATGTGCAATTTAACCAGTGCATTTTTACATAGTTTGCATTTTCATCCTCTTTCACTAGGTATTACCAGAAAATAGAAGTGGGAAGGAGGTACCCTGAAAACTAACATTTCTGGTACAGACTTCCCACTACTACTGTCTCTGTAACCAAGTTTGTCTNGAAGGAAGCTAAACAATATCAAATAAAGGGCCAGACTGGAATGGGATGGGGGCTGGAAGGAGGAAGCGAGTGGATTATACTTATCCAGAATAACAGCCTGGGAGGAAGAACAAGCCAGCACCTAGGGAAGGAGGAAATGGGACTTGCAAAAACACAAAGTGGCAAGGCTGTGACTGAGCAAGGAACTCAGGAAAAGAGACAGTTTAGTTGAACAAGCCCCAATAGCTTCTTCCCTGGGGTTAGGAGACATAATTTTATTGCCTTCTGAGTCCTCTACTTAAACTTTCTCATGGTCTGCAATGTGCAATTTAACCAGTGCATTTTTACATAGTTTGCATTTTCATCCTCTTTCACTAGGTATTACCAGAAAATAGAAGTGGGAAGGAGGTACCCTGAAAACTAACATTTCTGGTACAGACTTCCCACTACTACTGTCTCTGTAACCAAGTTTGTCTTCTTTGGAAAAAACAGTTACCTTCTGCTATGTGCATCTTGAAATTGTCTGCTGAGAGTTCATACATTCCCTGCTTAGGTTCAGGGGCTTTTGGTGGTTCCACATCAGATTCCGGGTCCTATTCACGAGAAAAATTAACTTTTATTTCTCTTTTACAGCAAATACACAACATTTGTTTCCTGTATCACACCATTCTGTGATAATGCTGTAGACTTTAAATTCCTAAATTTCCTTATTTAAATTTTAAATTCCTAAAGCAATGTCCTTATTTAGCTTGATTTAGGTACCTAATATTTCCTGAAAAACAACTGTTTGATAGCACAAGGTGAAAAGGATTGCCACATAAAAGACAGTTAGCAGAGTCTGTGGAATACCAGTCTTGCACTGTGCTGTAGCACAGTCACAGAGCACAGTAATTGCTGTAGCGTTCATTGCATCACCATATATTAACACGCTTCAATTATACAACAGTTCCTCCAGAGCATCACACGTCAGCCACAAATGCCATCACACCTGTTTCAGCGGTCTCTGGGCTATTTAAAAATAGTGCAAAAGCTATTTTCTGCTCCCCTGATGCCAGAAGGAATGCTGTCTACCTAATGACTCCATGAAGACAGTAACAATGGAAATAGAGCAAACACTTCAGTCATACAACTTGGAAGAAACTCATGAGCATTTCAGCAAAAGCAAGTGAATACTTTCTAGACTCTAACCCTAGAGCTGAAAAGAATTTTTTAGGAACCTCGAAGTGTATTTCTTAAAACAGTTTAGCATTTAATTTTAATTATTAAAAACACCACGTTTGTTTAAATATAATTATATTCTACCTGTGGTTCAGCAATCACTAAAGCCTTCTCTTGATTAGAAACAGCAATCACAAATTTGATTTTAGGCAAGGCTTGGCTCCTGTATGTGAATGCTACCCCTAAACGTAAGGATTTTCCTAATGATGGTATTAGCTTATCTTACTTAACTGATCATTTTAAAGCTTTTCTTTAGGCCACAACATTATCAGAAAGTAACTGAGCTAAAGACGGCATCCATGTTATAAGAGGTAATTAAGCCCAACACAAACACAATATATAATGTATTAGAGCTAAACTGCTTTTCTTATTCTAGAAACATTATGGCCTACAGGTGTCAAATGAATTGACAACAAGGACCGTATCTTGAAACGTCAAAAGTATAAGCATTAAAACTGCATTATGTACTGTAGTTTTAAAAGCAGGAAACAGAGAGCAGGTCACAGGATGACAGTTTTAATTACTACTATGATTTACATGTAAGCTGTTTCAGATTGATACTGCAACCTGACTTTTATTCTCAGCAGCAGATTTCCTCCTGGAAATTGAAACCTAACTTAAAGAAATGATAGATAAGTAAGCCTGCAGAAAAGAGTATTTCCTTTTCTTATTTCGTTTTCACTTACAGATGGTTCCTCATTTAGTTTCTCCAACATCCAGTTTTCCAGTGCCTGGAAGTCCCTAGGGCCTTGGTATTTCAGAGGTTCTTGTCCCGGTTTAAGCAACTTTAGCCTAAAGGGTCAAAATGTAGAGAAGAGTGAGGCAAAAATTTTCACACAGGAAATATTCTCAGGAAGATAATGTGCTGCTCTAATCCACGGCAATGCAGCTCAGGCTGCAGTAACAGGTCTCTTGACTGTTAACATCAGCATCAGGCATCCCTTTCAGATTGAAGTGTCATGGCTAGAACTTAGGGTCCTTTTTTATTCCCATGTAAGCTTTAAGGAGATTTTAAAAAGAGAAAAAAAGGGCTACCAAGTTAAAAAGCAGCATAGTGTAATATTACTTGGATCAATAAGAAAGAGCAAATTAAAAGTTGCAGCATTCAGTTCTATGAATCCTATTTCAGTTTGTCAAAGAGCACCAATTTTGTTTTGCTCACCTCTCTCCATCATCAAAGGAAAAATATCGAATGCTTATTTTCCCAGGAATTTCTTTCTCACCTTTTGTTCCCTGACAGCTCTTGCAGTATAGGGCTTTTCATGTGGTATTAAACTGATTAAAAACACATTGAGACAAGTCAATAGGACAAGAAGTGACTGCTTGGAGGCATTCAGACTTCATGATTGTAATGTTTAATAATTGCTATCAAAACTTTTCCATATACTACCTTAAGCTTCCACTACTAAATTTTAAGTTAAAATTGGAAGTATATTTGATAACGGTGTGATACTGAATTCTGACCTAATCTTATTTTTTAAAGCAAATCAGAATTTCAATTACTTCTGTCACCTAGCCCTCAGTTCCCCTTGCCAAGCTGTCATTTTGTACTGCTTCTTTTGTTTCTTGAAATGTTTTTCTCTCTCTTCTTGTTCCACAGTTGGAAGAAATGAACATATGAAAGTGTTGAAAAACCACATAATGCAAATACATTCAAAAAATATAGGAGCACCCAGTGTCATTTCTGTTCAAGGTATTCTTGAATGTTCCTTGTGATGATAGAAAGTCAAAATAATGAGGAAGCAACAAAAATGAAAAAGAAGAACATCTAAAACACACCTCCTGGCAATACTTTTGAAAAGTAACAAAAAAAATTCAGGTAACATCTTAAAAAAAGCTAGCTGCACCTTTATTTTCTGCAAACAAGTAAGTTTTCTCTAGTTCAGTTGAGAGAGTATTTATTTTGCAGCACCAAACAATCCTGAGACAACTGTACTAAGAACTGCAGGGACCTGCTCAGCCACTTTTTCTCTGAGGGAATGAAAAGGCAATGCAGCCTTTCCTTTGACAGGTGTTTGGAAAAGCAGTGTAAGGATCAGCACATCCTGGACTTGTGACTGAGGAAGCTGTGAAATTTCCCTTGCTGGAGGTTTTTAGAAACAAGCTAGTTCAAAACTGATTCAGACAAGAAGAGAGCTGATACCATGAATTCCCCTTCATTGCTATATTTTTATACCTAGCAGATGACTGCCTTATTATTTTTACTTTTGAAACAGATGAAAGCAAGCACGAACTATTCCCATGTATTCAATGACGTTAAAGAGGAGGGAGGGAAAAAACCCTCCAGCAATTACACAGCCATTGATTTTTTCCTATTCAAAAATCTCTGCCACTCTATTTTAAGAGGAGCAGCACCACAATATAATCTATGCAAATGTGCAATGACAACCAGTGCTCACTTCTGGAGATATGAAAGCAGAACTGTAACATTCATTTTTTCCTGGTATTTGTAGTGGAGCTAAGACACACACTGCCCTTAAGGACAATTCCTATCTCAACAAGGACTATGCTATTTATAACTCTAAACTTCTGCTCAGTCACACTCATCTGCGTCCAAGTGGGTGCAGCCAGGAGTGAATGAAAAGTTCAGGCTATTGCTGGGGTTGGCAAAAGCACCAGACAAAGTGAGCAAAGGGAAGGAAACTGAAAAATACAGGCTGTGGAAGGGCTACAGATGATTACAGTCTCCACTTATCCCCACTAAGATGAGTAATTAATAAAGCAGTTGAAAGGATCCTATTCATATTTGCAAGAAGATTTAAAGATGACACAAGTGAAAAATTAATAATTTTGCTCCTTTTTGGCAGTTTAAAAGGGAACACATATCTAACCCAAAGGCACTGATCTCTCATACATACTCTAGACCATGTTCTGCCTACCAAAGTTGAGGTAGTAAGACATACATCCTTGATAACAGCATAAACATAACAACCTTAAAATACTAGATCAATATAAGCAAATTTAGCTAGAAAAAAGTCCACACTATCACCACTGCTACGCTAAGTGATACTATTAATTTATTGCTTTATGAGCACTAAGTTCACTAAGAATCTAAGAGATCACCTACAATACAATTATGAAGGGTGCAGTGTACTGACAAACTTGGGGTAAGTTATTTTTAAGAGTACTGTTAGTAGAAACCAGCTGTCATGCATATCACAGCTGCACAATTTACTGTTGCTTCAGAAAGAGGTACTCCCAGACAAAAGAACAGGAAAATTCTGGACTTCAGTTAAATACAGCCACCTTCCAAGATATAAAACAGCTTCTTAAAGAAAAAAAACAAAAAACCCATAAGAGTACTATGTATCACATGATACTTGGCAACATGGTAAAAAGGCTTAAAATGAACACAGAAGGTCCAAAGGGCTACAGAGAAACCCAGCAAAAATACAACTTAGAAGTTAGCTTCAAGAAATTGGCAGAGGATCACGGAAAACTAAAAAAGAAAAATAGGAGCAGACTTCTTTCTATACTTACGTAGGGTATCCTCGCACGCCAAATTCAGAGCACAGTGGAATATCTACAGTACAATCCACTTTAACAACATAGACCTGTGGGTTTTCCATGTTGTTGTATTTATCTCCCAAATCATTCCAAGTTGGCTGGAGGCGCTGACAATGTCCACACCTGTAACAGAAGGAAGAAGATATTGTTTAATAGCTGCTTACACTTAGAGGGGAAGGAGTCTATGGAAAAGTCATATGCAGAATGGTGATTTTGATAAATTTAAACAAATTTTTAAATCAAAAGTAAAATCAGTTAAATCAGAAATCTTCCATACTCAAGCACTGCTACACTAAACAACAGCAAATGTTATTAAGAAATGTAGCATGCTGCAAACACAACTCATGTAAAAATCACCAGGATTTGAGAACCTCTTGCTACTCTCCTTTTACATTAAAAATCCTATGAATACCCCCTGAACTTAGTGAGGCTGTTAATCAAAGCACTGTCAGTCTTCCAGCTTTCTAGAAAAATCCTGCAAGGTTGCCCAGCTTTCTCTCTTTACATTCTAATATTTCAAAATCCCCCCTTTTTTTTTAGCGGTAGAAGATAAGGTAAGAAGAAGAAGATATTTTTAGGTAAGAAGATAATAGAATCTAGCCTCTTCATAATGCCACTTGCACTTCCGTGCTTCACAGGAATTGTAACACATAAGTCAAGAAACATCACAACTGATTTCTGAATATGGTTTTCCAAGATCTTGATGGCCCTTTTGGGTCCCTTCCAACTCAGAATATTCTGTGATTCTGTGAAAATCCTCCCATCCTGTGGTCTGCCCCAGCAGCACACCATCAACCCTTATTATCTGCATGCACAGAAAACTGGCCTCATACAGTTGCTACAACAGCACCTCCCCAGAAGCAGAAAATGGCTATTGTTCTTCTCACTGTTTTCCTAGTCTTCCAAGTCATTATAGCAATACTCTATTCCTCAAAGTATGATGAAAAGTTTTAAGGAATGGATTTTCATTTCTCTTTAATGGCTGCTTTTGCCAACCCTCCAAGACACCTAAAAAGTACAAAGTTGGAGTAACAGAAAACATTCTCAGACTTGTCTGTCTGTGAAAGCAGTTATTGCTTGGCATGACCTAAGAACATCAACTTTGTAAGTAACAATTAAATCACCATTAGGCCTTTGGAGAACTTTGCTCTGACTTAAAACAGTTTCACTCATACAAATTATTTTGAGTACACTCGTAGAAAAGTTGCATGGATTCACACCTTTCTAGGTATGCTGATATCATTAAGAGAAACAAAACAAAACAAAACACCTTGAGATTTACTTTAAGATAAAGAATTTTTTCTGATCTTAATAAAGTCCTGTTACAGTCAGGCACAGTGGGTCATATACGCTCCCATGATGTGGGTGAACACAACCTCCCATGTGACCTTATTCTGAATTGTCCCAGTGAAGGGATACAATGTGTTATTATTAAAATCAAATATTCCTTAAATATTTAACTTCTGACTGAAGTCCCACTATAGACAACTCCTTTACAGAGCTTGAATTAAGAGGAGGATTTTAGATACCCTGGTCCCTTCCCTTAGCAGATGCAGTGATTCAAAACACCAAATGAATACTGGCTGGTGTTACAGAACAGAGCATGGAAAACTAGGTAAGGAAATCCCAATTAATTAACCTCCTGGTTTTTAAGCACAACAGACCTGCCTTGTCCCTACTTAACACTATGATTTCTGCTATACACACCCCTTTTCTTCCTTCTTTGGATTATGGAATATAAAACTGAGAATAAAGCAGGAAAAATGTTCCTATCTGAATCAGTAATCGACTAGTTTGTCATTGCCAGTTTGAAAAAAAACCCACCAAAACAGTATTATATAGAAGGAAGTACAAGACAGTCCCCAAAATACTTTTTCTGAAGTTTCCAAGGAAATATATAAAAAACCAAGGAGGTCAAAACCAAAGAGAGCAAGACCATGCAACACCACATGCTTCCCTCAGTCTCATGCTACCTACACAGTCCTACACTGCTGCTACTCTACAACACATTAGTGGGGGCTGGAGGAGCTGCTGGGGACAGTGGAGACCTGGGCATCAATGATGAGTCCTGCTCTTTTATCCCTACACGGGCTAGAAAGTTGTAAGCATCCCTAATCTCCATTTACAAGCACAAATGAAGATCCAAAAGGGACTAATACAGACATTTCTGGAGACCACCAGTAGAGCTTGAGCTCTGCAGCCAGCAAGGGCAGCTCCACAGCAAGGCACAGCTCAAATCCTTATCCAATTAAAAACACAGACATGTATAATGGTATAAGCAGCACAGGACCAGTCTTGCTCTGGACAGAAGAATTCAACTGAAGTAAAATCCAGTCAACAGAGTTCAATTCAACAACAATGAACTCTGGTGATCAATTCTGCTGCAGCTCAGTGGACTTGCCAGAGGTTTACCAAGAAAGAACGTATGTTGAAAAGATCTGTAAGAGTCAAAACAACGTAGTGAAACTACTCAGTTGAGATTCCTTCCAGCTAAGGAACCAGGGGAACCTCACTCCTCTGTAGAAATGCAACTGGCATGGTGAACAACTTAAGAATATTTTGTGCCACCAAGAGAGCAACCTGCTCACTGTTCTGTCCCCAAGTGTACCTACCAGGTGGGACAGCTTTCTGAACAAAAACCTTATGACATCTGATGGCAAATGACTTGGAATGCTCTCTTCTTGGAGTATCCTGCCATATTTGAAACAAATGTAGGGCCTCATGTGTACCACCACTGCTTCCGAGCAAGGCCCTCAGCAACATTTGTTTCAAGTGGAAGAGAAGGGTGGTGCTGGCTCTAACCCAACTCTTACTGGTAGGATTGATGATGCAACATTAGCAGCATCCACATAAATCTGAAAGACAATCCCAGCTCAACGTTGGGCTGTTTGCTGTTTGCCTTGGAACTTATACGAATAGCCTGTGAGAAGCATTAGGAGATTAGCACATCACCTCAGAACAGGGCAAGAGGCTCTAATACAGGACTGTCAGGCTGTCCCCTGTTCCCACTGACAATAAAACTACTGGTGTGTATAAGCACCTCTCTCAGGCACTTGGATGTTCCCTTTGTTCTGCTGTTCCCCTGGACCTGAAACCTGGCCCTGTTGCTGCCTATCAGGAGCCAGGCATCCAGACCAAGGGCCCTGAATCCAAGACCCAGAGATCTGGAGATTTGCTAAGGATGAGAACATCCAGAGAAGCTACAACAAATAAGGTAAACTATAAAGCTCCCTCACATTTAAGTTGGGCAGAGATCCTCAGCCCTCCCAAGGGCACAGTGTGATCCAAGTCTGCAAGGCCAGCACTCCCTTTGATCTGCACTGAGGATGTGCAGCATATCCTGGATTCTGCAACAGCTCTTTTGGCACAGGGTCTCCTACAAACAGTGTCTCAGGATAAAAGAAAGCTCATCTGGTGTTTAGGGTTGCCTGTGAAACAGTCAAAGTGTGGACAGACACAGATATCATCACCTCAGTACAGAAGAGAACAGAAGCATTCCTGCATGGACATTTCTCAGGCCTTACTGCACTCTCAAGCAAAAGTTCTTCACCAGCAAGTCAGGCATCCTCCGCTTTTGTGATCTTCAGAGAACAAAGGCATCTGCTCTTTCAAGCTTTTACTTAACATTTTCACATGGCATAAATAAGTCAATGTTAATAACAAAAAAAAAGTTTTCAAAGAAATCCTTTCCTGCTATGGATTTCAAAGACTCTCACATGCCTAAATAGCACCATGTAGCAATGAATAACTTTGGATCAAAACATAACTTTTGCACATTGCTCCCTTAACTTTATTTTATCTAGATTAAAGAAAACTTGGGAGGGGAAAAAAAAGGAAAAAAGAAACCTAACAACCCTAACAATAGAACTCCCAATAACATTTACTGGATATCAGTAAGTTAAAAAAGGGTAGGGGAAGAGGCAAAGAAAGGAGAAGAATATGAACAACTATGAGAAAGACACAGAGATGAAAAGTACTGTCCTCTTGAATAGGAATATCCAGTAAAGCACTGTTCCCTCATTCGTCTTAACCATTCTCTTGCCAAATGTGCCAGCCCAGGACAAAAGCCCAGTGGGTCTCTTGCAAACCTGAGAACTCTCCAGCTCTCCTACCTGTGGCCTCGGGGACATAGCACTATAGTTAACACAGCGAATTTACCCTTAAATTTCATGGTTGCAAAGAGAACATAAACTCTGCAATGAAAGTATCTGCGAGCTTGGGGGCACAGGGTAAGTAAGTGACGGTGGCCAAGCTGCAATTGCTCTCGGTCCATTTGCGGCACGCCGGAGCGACTCCCCCCGCAGTCCCAGCCGGGGGCGGCTTCGGGCGCC
>VZTH01002031.1:364301-404077 GCA_013397815.1 Aleadryas rufinucha
CACGGACCCTCCTTTCTGGAAATACGCCATTCTCTAAAAGTGTTGTTTATATGCCATACGACATCTATTTTTCAATGCTATTTATTAATTAGATTGCTCTATACATCTAGGTTAAAATTTAAAATAATTGCAGATTTTATATTTTTTTTAATATACAAACACTTATTTCTGGAAATTCTTAATTTTATAAAAGCATTAAGATATTATTTAAATACCAGATAGTATTTATTTTTATATTCTATTTTTATTAGATTGATCTATAAATGTATATTAAAATGTAAAGCTATAAAATATTTTACATCTTTTTATGCACACACACATTTCTGGAAATAAATAATTTTAGAAAGGCCTTAAAATATTATTTCTATAACACATAATATCTGTTTTATATTATTTATTAATTATATTGATCTATGGATTTATATTAAAATTTCAAATAATAATCCTTTTTTATGTATTTACACATGCACACATACTGCAATGAAGGTTTTCTTACAGTAAATGAGTGATAAGAAGGCAGGTGTGGTGGTACCAGCCAAGTCAGTAATGGTGCTGTGCCTCTAGGAGAAAGCCTGGCCTCCAAGATCTTCAATCCCAGCTCCATGGCCAGCTGGAGAGAGATCTCCACTCCCTTGGCTCACCTGCTTTGCACTTGGCACCTACTTCTGAGGGAAGGGAACAAGTGTGTGCTCACACTGCTTGAGGGTTTTTGAGTTGCAACAGTGTAACAGTAATCATGAAATAGTGATAATAGTGATAATAGCAAATAATACCACAAGGAGATCAGTATGAGATAGCTGCAAACTGATATAACACGGGAGAAGGGAGTTGTATTTCATGGAATCACAGAATGGTTGGGATTTGAAGGGGCCTTAAAGATCATCTAGTTCCAACCTCCCTGCCATGGACAGGGATACCTTCCTGATGGAGCGCTAGAAAAGCTCCATCCAACCTGGCCTTGAACACTTCTAGGGATGGAGCAACCACAGCTTCTCTGGGCAACCTGTTCCAGGGCCTCTCCACCCTCACTGTAAAGCATTTCTTTCCAATATCTAATCTAATCTAAACCTACCGTCCTTCATCTTAAAGCCATCACCCCTGTCTTATCATTCCATGCCCCTTTGAAAAGTCCCTCTCCAGTTCTCTTGCAGGCCCCCTTTAGGTACTAGAATGCTGTTCCAAGGTGTCTCTGGAGCCTTGTCTTCTCCAGGCTGAACAACCCCAACTCTCTTAGCCTGCTTTCATAGCAGGGATGCTCCAGTCCTCTGACCATCTTTGTGGCCCTCTTGTGGGTTCATTCCAAAAAGGTCCATGACTTCGTTGTGTTGGAGGTCCCACAGCGTTTCTATAATTTCTTCAATTTTAATTATTTTCCATTTAATTTGAACTTCAAGTCCTTGAGTTTGCGATAGTGAAGTGGGTAATAATCAGGGACCCACCTTGTTTAACAGCAAAGTACCTTTTTATGAAAAAGTCAGGAAACTAAATAACTCATCATGCACACGTGCACGCAGACACTTATCTGACCTTTGTACCTGCAGCGGTCTGTGCTGGTGTAATATCGGGACTCAAAACCAGCAAGACAGGCTCATCCTGGCACTGCTCTGCTCGCTGACAAGCTGCTGCTTGCAGTCAAGTGCCTGGACAGGGAGAGTTCACTTCAAACTGTGTCCTCCAGACTCCTCCTTCCCCACTTCATCTCATCTCTGAACGCTTCACTCTAACATCAGCTTTTCATAATCTTCCACAAGATTGACACAAGGAAGGACCTGGCTGTGCTGCCCATGTGCCTGTGCAATGCCCATCTCGTTTCCTGGGCTGGTTTTCGCTTACAGCCTGTGCTGACTCTGGTTGCTCAGGTCACTTTTATGCTACAAAGGCCATCCTTAGCGCCAAGAAAAATCACTTCTTAAAAAAACCCCAAAAAACTAGAAATTAAAATTAGAGACGTCTTTTCTTTGAAAATTTTAAATTACTTTCTAAAGCTATTATCTGCCTCAAAATTAGTCTTCCAAAATTCCTCATTATGTATATGTGAAACAGCTACAAAAGACTCAAATCACACTTATTGCCAAGGTAGAAGAAAGGACAAACCTAGAGTGTCCAGAAAAGCAGCTAACGACCTGAATCAAAATTTAATTTCAAATCAGGAACCTTAAGTACAAAGCAGTAGCCCCTTCTTTAAACAAAGTTTCTTTCTGTGGTGTTTAAATTAAGTGATTGACTCATGATGAATTAAAAAAGAAAAAAAGAGACAAGATTATTTCCCTCTTCAGCACATGAAAAAACCAGCAAACCCCCTAAACAAAAAGGCAGTATCAGAGAGGGTGAGAATGAATAATTATCAGGTGTCGATACAACCAGGTGAGTCTTCTAACCACAGAAAGTACCTCCTGTCGTCAAGCAAGCTCTTTCTTTTCCCCATGAGTGTATTTTTGGTCTGCTTTTTCTCTGTACATTTACCATGCTTAAAAATAGACTTTTAAATTACAGATCCTATTACCTTAATTAAACATGGACTAATTAAAAGCTATTTTGAATTTTTTTTTCAATGAATGTGTGGACTTAAGGCTTCCATCTAAAGTACATACCACAGAGAAAGGGATGGGAATACAACATCCCTTTCAGTAGAAATATGAATATAATAGATAGTAACATTCCCTAGAGGAACAGGTGTAGGTTATAGTTAAGGTCTTGTCAATTAGCCAGAACTACTGTTAGGTCAGAACTGCCAATAGGAATAATTCTTTCTCTGAGACTACCTCTTTCCTCTCCATAGAATGCTAATAAGTTTAATATCACTTATGTAAGTTACTTTTTCCTGCTTGCTGATTTGCATTTTGATTAAAACTCAGTTGTTTTGTCCACCACCTCACTCCAGCTCCCTGCTCCCTCTGCCTGTCCCAGAGCAAGTATTATGGCACAGCTGAGAAGGCAAGACCTAGGGCAAATAGTCCCAAGGGCAAAGAGCCACCAACATCAACCACTTATGCTTGCTGCAATTGCTTCTCACTGATCAGCAGCTCACAGCAACTCATTCTGGGTGAGAACATGCATCTGGAGGTAAAAACATTAGGAAAAAAAAAGCTACAGATGGTAGCTGATGGTTGCAACGACTGACCTAAACTAACCTCCTAATGGAGAGGAAATTGCCAATACACAGCAATTAGACCACATGTTTATAAGCATGAGGGCTCATCCTTGGATGTTGATAGTCACTGCTGATTATGACTCCCAGTGAATCCTACAGCCCCTGTGCACATATACCATCTCTCGGTGTCTTCCATTCTCTCGACCTCAGTTCTGGAAGCACAAATAATCTAAAAATCTTTGCAGAGAAATAATCCTGGTACCCCAAACCTAGTCCACTGCCTCTTAACTCCCCATGCAGGCAGCTCCCTCTGCCTAAGAGGCATCAACTTATTCCTGGTGGATGCTTTGACTTGCAGAGGTCAAACAGGACAAACAAATTATTTATCCACATGTCCTTGGTGGGCAGTATGTGCTCAGGGAGGCTGTGCAATGCATGGGTCTGATGTAAATGTTTTTTAGGACCAAGGAGCCTAGGACTGGAAAAGACCTCAGAGTGGATGAATTTTAGTCCTCATTCTGCCAGATAACAGCATCATACAATCCTATTTGTAAACTGTCTCAGCTCTATTTTAAAACAAACAACAGGTTGGAGGATTTTTGCCTACCCCACTCGCAAAGTTAGTTCCTTGCCTAGGATTATGAACTTTTTTCATAGTCAGCCTATATTTATTTATAGCTCATTCACACCAGGGCATTCCTCTGCCAGCATTGTCTTTTCAGTGAAATACTCTTTTCCCCTCTGACAGTATTTAGAGGTAGCAGTGACATCCTTTCTCGCTTTTGTTCTGCTAGACTAAACAAGCCAACAGCTCCCATTCATGCCTGAGTACCATCCCACAAATCTCCTGCACAAACCAGACTGGCAAATAAAAATAATCATTCATGCTCTCATTCATTCTCACACAGCTGAGCAGCAAATATGTGTTCTAACACTTGCACATCTCAGTTGTCTTACCCCCAGCGTTAGATGCATTTCAGAAATGGGACTAACATCTAATCTAAGAGTTTGACTGTTTTGCAGATGTTTCCCTTCCCTTTCATGTCACTGACAACGACTTCCTCTCTGTGCCTCAGGCCTGAAAAGGTGATATTATGTATGCATTCAGTTTGTTTCAGGCTTTTTAAAATGTGATTCTCTTGCTGTCAACTAAAGCAGTATACAGCAAAAGACTGCCCTGTTTGATAGAGTTCAGAAATAGGTGCTCTGAGACACACACATACCTCTGCCTGGGCTGCAATGACCATGAAAGAGTGGAGTTCCTTAGAGCACCAAGGAAGGCTCACAGCAAGCTCATGACTCTGGACTTCAGGAGAGCAGACCTTGGTCTCTTCAGAGATCTGCTTGGTTGTATGCCCTGAGATAAAACCCTGCAAGGGGCCCAAGAAAGCTGGTTAACATTTAAGGATCCCCTCCTCCAAGTTCAGGGATGATGCATCCCAACAAAGAGGAAGTCAGGAAAAAACTCCAGGAGGCCTGCATTGATGAACAAGGAGCTCCTGGACAAACTAAAACACAAGAATAAAGCCTAAAAAGGGTGGAAAGAGGAACAGGTAGCCAGGGAGAAGTACAGAAAAGTTCTCCAAGCAGCCAGGGATTAGCTTAGGAAAACTAAATTCCTGATAGAATTAAATCTGTCCAGGGACGTTAAGAGAAACAAAAAGAAAAAAGCTTCTATAGGTATATTGGTGATAAAAGGAAGACTAGGGAAAATATGGGACTTCTTCAGAAGGAAACAGGAGACCTGGTTACCAGAGACATGGAGAAGGCTGAGGTAGTAGATGACATTTTTGCCTTGGTCCTCACCTGCAAGATGTCCAGCCACACTGCCCAAGTCACAGAACACAAAGGCAGGGACTGGGAGAATGTAGAACTGCCCGCTGTAGGAGGCCAGGTTCAATCAGCTGCCCCCAACTGACCACAGGGATATGACACACCACAGGATGTTGCTCTCTCCAATAAAAGCTGGGACAAAGGAGGAGAAAAACGTAGGTTCAGAGTTATGTCATTTGTCTTCCTAAGTCACCGTTATGCAAGATGGAGCCCAACTTCCTTGGAGACAGCTGAATATTTTCCTGCCAATTGCAAGGTGTGAATGAATCCCGTATTTTGCACTGCTTGTGCACACACCTTTTCCTTCACATGTTAAACTGCCTTTATCTCAATCCATACATTTTCACACTCTGAGCCTTCTGATTTTCTCTCCCATCCCATTCAGAGCGGGTGGGCATGAAGCTGCTTAGCGGCAAGCCCCTACTGGAGCTAAACCAGAGCATTTACCCAAACCAAGATGCTTTTTCCAATATTTTTCCTCTTTTTTTTTTTTCCATGTTCTTGTTTGGGGAAATTTTGGAGAAATTTTCTAAAACTTCCCAAGTTGTCCCTTCCAGTCACAGTCAGAGGCTGTACTGAGACTCTTTAATGCTTGTTCACAGTAATTTGCAGGCACTCAGTGTACAGCAGTGAATGCTTTAGAGCACAGCTGATTGAAGAAAACGGACAACACCTGGAAAATCAGAGCAGATTCTACTACATATTGTATGATGTGATAGTTTACAAAACAAAGGGAAAAGCCAGATTTTCCATAGGATACCAAAACCCACTGGGTTGTTATAGTGCTGCTATTTGCATAAGCCTATGATTTACAGCAGACACCAGTTAGTGTGTCATTTGTATCTTGTGTGCATCGTTTAACTTACCATGCAAATGTAGTTTTTTCATTAACATTCCATTGTTAACTCTACCTCTAATTCACACACACACAAAAAAGACAAACTCTTATGTACAGCCCACTAAGAGACTTTTAAAGCTCAAAATAGAGCAACTTGTATTTTGACAGCTGTCCTTTGAATCCCAAACTATAGCCCCTCAGGGGACACAGCATTATGTAATTTTAGTGACAGCCCAATTGTCATTCAACTAGAAAGTAGGATGTTGTGATCTCAATGGAAAAGAAAAGCGATACTGCCATCTGTAAGCTTATAGACCTTTTTCTTTGGTAATTTGTACCTCTCATGAAGGGTTAGGAGTGGAAATTACTACAAGCTGCAGAGTAAAATGACATCACTTTGCCACCCACAAAATGTTACGAGTTTGTCAGCCTAGCAAATGGCACAGCAGTAAGGAAAGCGCAGTCCCATGGCAAGTGAGTGCTCTTCTGTCTGGAGGAAACGTATTCGCATTGTGCTGGCCGACCACTATCTCTGTGGGACTCTGACCACCCTGGCCACAAACCCCAGTTTCAATGGTTGCTCCCTTCACTGCCTGCAGAAAAAGAATATATCATTGCTGGGAATGCTATTCTCTCCATGGTCCTCTGATTTTTATGGTTCAGTCAAACGAAACTGAATTTTGTTTTCAGGCAATTTACTCTCAATTGTAAGTCACTATGTGGCAAAATTAATAATGGAGAAATTCACTTTTGCAATTAGAAGTTGTTAGGAAGAATAGGATAATATAGATTGAAAATTTCATGGATCATAAAGAAGGAATTTCCTGCTATTAATTCTGCAGCTGCTTTAATGTATTCCTCTTAATGATGGAATACTGGAGGCTGTTTTTTTCCATGGTTGAATTCTCTTCCATTACACTGCACACACCCTCTTAAGTAACCTGCAGCTGCTTTTATCTGCCAGTACGAGTGCTGGTCCATTGTGATATTTGACACGTTACAGAGCCCCTGTGATTTCTCCACATACCCTAAATAAAACCAAGCTGAAGCTCAAGGAACAGGGGCTGCAGACATGAGAAGAATTTTAAAATGCCCTGACATATTGAGAAGGTGAATGAAGACTAGGAAAAAAGAAACCAAAAAGCACTTGTGTAGACAGAGTTACTCACTCATAGTTTTTGGCCAGCTCCACATGATGTAAAGTAAGAAAACTGGTTCTAATTATTTTTTAATCAGCACTTTCTCCCTGATCTGCCCTGCACTCTTCTGGTGGCTCATAACCAGCATACTCCGATATCCACCCAA
The DNA here is from genome assembly GCA_013397815.1 of Aleadryas rufinucha. Lineage (NCBI taxonomy): Eukaryota > Metazoa > Chordata > Aves > Passeriformes > Aleadryas > Aleadryas rufinucha. The sequence goes on from VZTH01002031.1 coordinate 371,369, forward strand.
GGAAAAATTGGACTCTGATGTTACTGTTTGAAAGCCAGCTGCAATTAAGGGGACCAAGAGGAATAACTTTTTTTCCCTTAGTTTTTCTCTTTTGAACTGCGACACCACCTCTCTTTAGTAAAGAAGACCCAAAACTGGGGAGGACTGTAATTCTAACTGACAGTGCTGCCATTATTTAATGTTCGTTTTATACTTGCAGTATGTCACATAATCTAATTTGGAAGTTTTGGAGCATTAATGAACTTCTTTTCCCTGCAACAGCTGATGTCAAATGCAGTCTTCATGGCTTCAGAGAAGCAAAGAAAAATGTACAGAGATTAAAGAAGAAAACAAATAGCCAACCTTTTAAATGGGAACTGGCTGATTAGGATGTAAACACAAATGCCTTCTTTATGTGCACTTCACTCCCTTCAAAGCTGGCTCTTCCTAACAGCATGACAGCAACTGTAAACTGCTCTGGCTGGGAGATCCCACCTGAGCCTGCTGAGTGAATCAGGGACCACAGTGCACACCAGGCTCAGCGCCACAAAATGTTATGTATTGGGGAGCAACCAGGCTGCAGGGAGAAGAGGTCTCAGAAGGGGCTGTCAATACTTACACCTTTTTGCTGATAGATTTACTTATGGCAAGTAAGGCAAAGGTCATCAAAGGGGCAAGTATTATAGAGGATGCTGATTTCTTGGTAAGCTGGACACTTTAGCAAAGCCAAATAAAAGGTCTTGTGCTTTAAAATAAGGGATCATGCCCTAATCTAGAGAGCAAAAAATGGTGTTCAAGAGGCAAGAGCTTCACAAAGTGCTTGGGAAGCGTTTGGCTACACAGTGAGATGGTCAAAGACAGAATATGGTGGGACTTTTCTCTCGGAACCAAGGAAGGGAGAACACTCCTGGACAAAGAAGACAGGAAAAGAGAGAGGAAATAGGAAACAATAATGTCACAAAACTCAAGAAAAGTAAATCTTCCAACCAGATGAAATCATCAAGCAGGCCAAACATAGCAGAAAAACATGCCATCATTGCCGTGAACACAGAGAGATGTTCACAAACTGTTTGGAAATGGATATAACTGTATTTCTGCAGAAAGAAAAACCATGAGAGGATGGCAGATACCAGTGATTAGATATAAATAATTTGGCTAGACAATGATTTAGCCAAATTAGATCTTTCTAGCTCACCCTGATCAACTCCTGCTTGGTGAGTAAGGCATCAAAACATGATGCATGTCAAGCACTGTGTTCAACAGATTTTTTACTACTACTCCTTTACAAGATGGAAAGAGGTGCTGTGGTAGGATCTTTGGAGGCTTTTCTGGATGCCTGTAACCAGTGCAGTTTCATCAGCTTTTCTGGCATTATCCTATGTGTCCAAATTGTTCCTAAGCAGAGACTTCAGTTTTAGGAACATTGACTGTGTCCTTGCCATTTCAGCTTGCTCTAAACTGCTTTAGCTAGCAGAGATTTTGGAATCATCATTCTTAATGAGAAAAGTTGCTCTTTCTGTAGATGTAATTTAATCTTTTCTCATCTCACGAAACATGATCATGTTTCTAGTGCATTTGGTTTGCTAGAAAAGTATTAGGTACCTTTATTTCTGACCTAATCCTTGGGTAAATACGACTAAATCAGTGACTGTAGCTTTAGGCATTCAGCCAGGGAGAAATTAATTTTCTGTGCTGATGTTCTCAATGAAAAGCTGAGGTACCTCAAGCAGTTGAACAAAACTAAACGTGCTGCATTTTCTGTGAAGGCTCACTCTATGTGAGAAAAAGCAAACCCTTCCTTGATTGCCATCTTGCCAAGACACATAGACTGTATGTGTGCCTGCTATTAGAAAGCATGAAATAAATATTTTCCCTTGGCGTGAGCTTGAGCACAATTAGTTAAAGCTCTGCATGTAGAAAAATTAAAATATTATAATTACACAGTTAGAGCTCTATACATTTTGAACAACTTAGATTTTATGGAAACTCTTATGCAACCAACCACACAAGAGAAGCTACTCTGAAATGGCATAGTTAACTATTCTTTCTCTTCCTACTTAAATTCTGAAAATGAAGGAAAGACAATCAGTTATTCATATATAATGCTGAAGTTGTCACTGAGGCACATAGACTCCAATGTGGCATCCTACAGGAAAACAGCAGTAGCTTTGCAAAGAGGCTGGAGCAACAGAAGTTACTGATGGCTTAGAACATCCTACCACCAACCTTTGAACAATTTAATCTATTTTTTTTCCTCCATCTCAAGCAGAACAACACGCCATTTGATCAGAAAACAAGGAGGTACCAAGAGTAGCCTAGGTATATTCAGTGGCATGAACCTACTAAAATTTTTGTTTCTGTGAAGCCCAGTCTTAACTGAAAACCCTTCACTGGGGACTACTGCCAGTTCCTCATGCTCTGTTGCAGGTCATAAGATTCCTCTCAAAGACAGTGAGTCACCAGCAAAAGCCTCTCTGAAGTTTCATTCTCTACAAACCTTCCAGGTAAATAAAGTGCCTTTTCCCCCACCTGTTCTGCTACTGCACTTTCTGCTTGAAAAAGGTGGAGGGGAGAATCTCGCTGTGTTTTTACAACGTTAAAAATTAATTTATTTTCACATATCACTTACTGAACTTGTATTCTACATACTGATTGATGATTTCATGTACTCAAAACCAGCAATTGCCTCAGGGTCTGATTTTCTTTCACACGAAAGAACTCTCAGCCTCTGCAGACAGCAGAAACTGTGCCATAACTACTTGCTTTTCATGTGTACAAAGCACTGTGTGGAGTCCCTGATGGCAAACAGATCATATCACTAACACAACGCAGGCATTGAACAGCCATTCCTGCTGGCATGGGACACACCAGGCAGCACAAACCAGGTGCCCATCTCACACTCTGGAAAAAAAAGGAAGCGCCTTTACTCTCACACCTGCAAGATGCCTTGCACGGTGGATTATTTTTTATTCAAATTATGAAGTTAACTTCAGTAAGTATTAAATTCTTTAGGAATATTGACTCAACTTTGAATCACTATCATCTCAGAGTTTTGCACTGTGCTCCACAAACACTAGCACAATAACAGGCAAGGGCTAAGCATGCTTTGGATGATAGGTCCAGGAGAGAGAGGAAACCTAGTGTTAAAATGCAGCACTTGTCCACTTGACATTTAGATACTTCATTCAGATATAATGAATCCATTCTATATAAGCTAAATGAATTCTAGTGTAAATCTGAAATAACTCAGAAATAAGCCCAGAACAGGGCTGTGTGTCCTGCCTACAGAGTACTCCTACCTCAATGTCCTGCAGTGAAAACAACAGTAAAGAGATGATTAACATTCACCATTAAGGCTTATGTGCCAAGGAGTATTTCTGCTTAGAGATTCATGTGATGGACTTCCTTTGATTGGAAATATCTACCTGGTTCCAGGACCTGAAGAAGCTTTCAGCAAAAAAGGAATCTCAGACTTTGAATTAACCACCATAAAATGACAGGAAACAAAAAAAAAAATCTATGAAACCACCTTTTGTCCTCCGTGTGTGAATGAGATGGATCTGTATGAATGCTACCTGGAAAAAATATTTTGACTGTAGTGTGAGAAGAGAAAGACATTTTGGCTGTACCTCAAGGCCTGCAGGAGCCATCCATCCCATGTGTTTACAGGCTCTGGATCCTGTTTAGTGCAGAGCAGATCCTCCTTGAATGGGCAGCACCTATGACACAGGCATGTGTTTCATCCACTGAGATGTGGTCCTGGCTAAGGTTTCTTTTTCTGTTATCTCAGAGTGGAGGCTATCTAGAGTTCTCTAGATAAGGCTGTGTACATAAGGCTTGTTTGGACGTGGAAGTTATTTTCTAATGGCAGATCCTGCTTTTAAAGTTGATCTTTCATTGGCAGCATGTGACTGACAGGCAGCTGGCTCGAGCCTCCGGCACTCTTGGCAGACAGGCACTGTCTGTGCAAACCTACCTCAGTGATCATCAGCCAAAGGATCCAACCCAAAGATTCCAGTGCTACCAGGTCTGGAGAGACACAATAAGCTCAGCACCTTTCTGATGAGCCACTGTACAGTGACAAGTCTGTACTTTTGCTTCATTGAAAAGAAATTTATACTCAATCCACAGGAGTGTTGTGAGCATTAATTTATGAACACTTGCAAATTACTTTGGAAAAAATGTATGAATAGAAAATAAGTTTTATTAAGCACTCCAGCTAGCAAATGCAGGAACAATTTCTAGCATATGGTTAACTTTTGCTTTATTCTTCCTTTAAGTTTGTTGTTTCCTGTTCCTTGTAGTCACTCAAACCACAATGAGGTTACGGCTCTTAAACAACTCTACTTGGACATCCCTACTGTGTGGAGAAATATGAAAACATGGGTTTTTACAATGTAATTACGAGAAACCATGCTAAAAAATAAGCTTTATAATATCTGCTGTTACTCTTAACATCTCTTGCCACAATGACACCTGGCTTGGGACTTCTGTTTGCAGATAAAGTTCAGGCAGCAGAAGAAGGAAGTGTAGTTCCTTGACAGAGCTCCGTAAGTCAACACATGCCACTGGCTTTATTGCAGTGAGTCACCCCTCCAAGCCTTTGTGTGCTCAACACCTGACAGTGAAAGGAGACTTCACCATTTCAGGTACTCTAGCACTGCAACTACCACTCTTGGACTACAATTACAACAATTACTGCTCATTGGAACCTGAGTCATAAATTTGGGATACGTATCCAAGCTTTTATGAGGTTGGAGGGCACACTGACACCAAGGCCTTTGCATCACTTCCATCTTCAGAGGCACCACGCTGCCTCTAGCTGCTTAAATCTTCAGCAGTTGTACAAAATGGAACACTGCCAAGAAGGAGGTGAGGGTTTACATGCCACATTTCTCATACTGACGTGCCTGAAGTCCCACTGAAACAAATGGACCTGATTTTAGGGTGTAAATAATTAATTTTACCTGGCAATATTGTGCGACATTGAATGTTTACAACCATTCTTACAAGGCATCTCTCTGACATGCCCAGTACCTTAAGACATTGCATTTTCTAACTTTGTCAAAGAAATACAGAGGGCAAGGGGAGGGCAATCAGTTCGTAAAATATACTAAAATTCTGAAAGAGGCTTTGACAGAATGTCCAGCAGATTCCAGGCACCACCTTCTGAACTATCCCTCCAAACCAAGCTGCCACCCCACACATGGCTTTCTTTTGCTGGGGACTGTCCTGGCGCTGTGCATGCACCATGTTTCAAACTCTGGGAAAGCCCTTGGTGTCCTCTTAATGAAGAAAGAAAATGACTTTTCCATGAGTGTATTTAATTATTAATAGGAAGTAATCCTCCACAGACAGCTGAGAATAGCAGTATCTGTTGAAAAGTTAAGCAATCTCTTAGACCTCTAGGTTTTTGATCTGTTTGGATCCTTTGGGGGACAGATTCTGCAAAACCTATAGATCTAGATTAAATTAGAATAATTCTCACCTTGACCTGTAGCTAGAGGAAGGCTTATTTGCCTTTGCCACTTTCAAATGCTATTTTAAAGAAACATCATGTGCTCTTTTCTCAGCCAGCATAGTGAGCATGTTTAGTGCTGTTTGTTCCTCAGTCCCAGAAATGCCTATCAGGTGCACTTGCCAGGTGTTAGCAAAATAACGCTCCAGGGAGGGGGGAAAAAACCACAAACAGCTGTGTCTGCCTATGTAGAATATAAGTGAGATGGCAGATGTACATGTTACCCAGCTTCTAGAGTCCTTTACTCCATCAACAAATAGAAGGCTACTACCTGGTGCAGCCACCAGCTACACATTTTGGGTGTTGTCTTTAACTTTGTTAAGATTTGTGGTAAGAAAGGGCGTGAAAAACGATGAGCAGCCTGCTTAGAGTCCTCCGAGCCAATGTTACTGCTGTGCGTGAAGAAGAAACTCTAAAAGAAAAAGCTGAGGATCCCAATACAATGGTCCCTTCCGATCTCATGAGAAGGTGTTTAGCTTCCTCTCTTCCTACATTTCTCTTGGGAATCCAGTGTAGTTCATGTTCCTCGTCTATATTTTGCTACTGATAAGACAAGAAATCTACAACACTTTTAAGAATTACATAACATCCATTTAAGATGGAGAACCATGCTCCAGCTTCCTCAAATCCTTGTGAAAACCCCTGGAATCTGAATGAAAAGCAGAACTGAATCTTAGGCAAAGTTAATATGATGCCACAAGAAGGAAGCTTGAGGAGATGTAAGATGGGAAGGAAAGAGGAAGAGTGAAAACTCAACAGGAAAATTGAATCATTAACACGTCATTAAAAATAAAGTAGGTTTTTTACACCAACTGGCCAACAAGTTGCAGCATTGCTAATGCTTGTATGGCTGATTGCTTAGAAACACAAAGGTAATGTCACCCCATTACCTTACCTTACACTGTGAGGTAAGGTAATGGGGTGACACCCCAATACCTTAAGGGGAATGAATACTAATGGGTTTTTAAAGCTGCAGTTGTGACATATTGACTCTGGACTGACGCTGGGAACAAAGAGACGCTCAACTCCCACTCACCTGGCTGACATAAGCAGAAAATCTTGATGACATAAGCAGCTCCTGGCCCCACCACTCCTTCTCCCTGCTCATCCCTTTCCTCTTGTGCTGACACAGCTATGCATACCTGATGGAGCCCATCAGGGCACTAATCCTGCTCCAAACACCTGGCACAAGGGAAAGGCACCACAGCAACAAGGTGGGGAGCCCTGATGAGCCCCATCAAGGGTTCTGGCAGCTCAAGGAGCATTTCTGGCCTTGGCTCTGCAGCCACTGCCTGACAGTGGCTTACAAGGTGGCTCTCAGTGACCAGCCCGTAGCACTGGTCTGCTTCATCATTTGTGTGTCCCAAATGTCCTTGCATGGCATGGCAGTGTCTTTAGTCACGAACAGGGGTGTTATAGTGAAGAGGTGAATTTCATTCATAACACTGGCTGCCTTGATTTCTCCCAAGAGTGGTTGCATTTTGTAAGGAAAATATCTAAGTTTGTCAATTTCTTATTTTGCCTTGTGATCTAATGTATATTTTTTTTCTTTCCTTCCTTGGCACCACACTAGCTATTAGTTATTTACAGAGCAAGCAAAAATGAGCTAAACTCTTAAAAAAAATAGATATGGGAAAGGCGTGGTCTCTGGTGCTAACAGTCTAACTTTGTATGTGATGGGATAAAGTGGGAGTGAGAAGGCTGGAGGTTGAGATGGGCTCATGGACAAAGATTACAACATAAGTACATTTTGGATGTTCAGTTTTTATAATAATATTGTTGATTCACAGGAAATCATTATTTTGCCTCCCTGAACTCATACCTCAGAAATCAGTAACTTTCTCATCTCTTGGTCTAGTGGTTATGAAAAGTTTTATTGCAAACCATCTTCATGCTGTTTTTTTACCTCTGTCCTTTCTGCTGTGAAACAAAAATAATGTTAATAGTTCAGTAAAGCCTGACTTTGGAATTCAAAATACCAGGAAATTTAAAGTTTAAAAATCAACAGGAATTTTGTGTCCTTGTGTTGAAGGAAATGGAGTCCTAAATTGGATATGATGCTGCCTGGAAGCCAGATCTGAGATCTGCAGTGAGAAGTAGCATGATCAAACAAATATAAGTGGAGTTTCAATTGAACACTTGTTTTAGGGGGTAAGCATGTGTCTCTGTGACCCTTGCAAAGAGTATGTTGCAAGCTGAAGAGTAACACATGGTACAATAAAAGCTGGATGAAGTTGTGGAAAAGACAGCTCTGCAGAAAAAGAAGTGGAAGGATCTCAACACAATCTAGCTGTATCGACAGGAAAGGGGAAAGAATAACAAAAAATAATCTCTACCAAGCCAGATTGGAAAGACAGTTTCTGACATTGAGTCATACCAAGAAGAAAATTTGATTTAAGGCATATAAGAGATGCAGAAAAAAATTACATGCTCCAATTTCTCCTTAATCAGAAATGGGTTTAGCAGTATGAAGGCCAGCTGTAGTGGACAATCCACAACATATCATTTCCCACTTCTGCCCACTCTAAACCCTCAGGTTTGCTCTATTCTTTTCTTAAATTAAACATATTGAGTTGTATTTCATTAATCATGGTGAGTTTTCTGTAACAGAACTTTTATCTCCATCAGTGTTTCAGCTACATTCAACATGGTATTTGGTAAGATGTGTCTTTTGTCCAGAAAGCCATGCAAATATCAGCTGCATAGCTGTAACTTAAGAGTTATCATTTTGGTGAAGCCTGTGTTTCTCTGACTAGCTAGCAGAGGGATCTCCTCTCAGAGAGAACTGTAATTCAGTCACAAGGCGAAATTTTGATATAGTTTTTTTAAGAGAATTTACCTCAGGTGTTGCTATATTTTTACCTTTGAGCAAAAGAGTCATCCAGATCAAACATGGCAGCACTGATATGAACAGGTGATCACTAATTTGTAGAACAACACCAGAGAGAAACAGGTTGAAATGTCAAGTGTGAACTGCTGTGAGCTCATTTCACATCACCCTTAACACAGGACCTGACCGCTGCTCACGTTTAAAAACACAGCACTTCACCTGAGAAGACCTCAACCAACTCAAAGACGTGTGTGCATTTGTGGACAATACTTATCTCAGGACCTAATTATCTTCAGGGTTTTGTCAGCGTGGCTTTGGCACCTGAAAAAAAGCCTGCTGCATTAGGCTGGTACTGTTAGTGGAACAGTTAAAATAACTGGCTGGCTCTCCCAGAGTGTTACATTAGGCGCTGGGTACCTGCCTTCTCCTCCTCCACCAGGTAAAGCCTGCAACACGTGCCTGGCTCTGGGCTGCATCCTGCTGTTTATCTGCGGCAGGCAAGCAGCAGCCCCTCTGCTTCCAGAGCTTCAGCCTCTCCCCGTGCTGGTGATAAGCTACTCCTCGAGTCCTTTCTGCCAATTGTTCTTGGCAAAGGCACCAGGGAAGACTATTGTTGTTGCTGGCTGTTATCTCTGCCTCTGACTCCACTTGGCAGAGGTGCAAATCCATCTCTCTGGTGTGGAAACAAGCTGCTGGACTTTGGATGAATCAACTCATTAATAAACAAAGAGTTACAAAGGAAACGGGGATCAGTCTTAACAAAATAAATGCTTTGAAAGTTTATTGGATGCTAGGGTGTTTGTCCTCCCCAGCATGACACTGCTTTATCTTGGGCCCCAGCCTTCCTATCAGAAAACAGGGAAGTTAGCAGTTTATCAAATTTTAATCAGCTTAAATGTTGATGTATTACTTACATAGCATGGAAAGTATTTTCTCTGTTGTTACTGGTGAAAGTGGGTTATTTTTAATCACTAATTTATATCTGTTTCTATACCTTCCCTGCTTTGTGGAGTATGCCAGTGCTAACTGGAAAACCTTCCATCACTTACTGTTTGCCCTATCTCTGTGAAGGAACCCAAGCCAGCTGCTCTGTGGGAAGCTCAGGACTGAAGTATTAAATTCTCATGGAATTCTCTTCTTTGCTGAAGCAGAAGTATGTGATCAGATTCAGTAACACGGGTCTTGGAGGATGGGGGTTGCAGCTTTTTGGTGGATGGGGTTGGTGGGGTTTGCTTTGTGTTAGACTTTTTTTTTTCTCAAGGAGACGGTATTTGGATTTTCTCCTTGTCCATAGCCCACTGTTGACCAGGAAAGATTTCATTTGGATTGGTCCTTAGTGTTTGTCCAGCAACACCATTTTAGTGGTAAAAGGAAAGCCTGGCTCAGCTTTCTTGATGTTCCTTATGTCATCCCTAAGGGCAGCAACCCCACTTTCCTTGCACCAGCACTGGGAAAGCCTCAAAATTTCCTCATCTGCAAGATGTCCACAGCCATATGCCCTTCTCTCACCTTCAGAAGCCAATCTTTCTCTCCAATAGACACTTCAACAATCAGTCCCCACACAAGCGCACAACTATTCCAGTGGTATTAAAATAAAGCAAGATAGATAGGTATATTACACTTTGGAAAAGCTGGAAGAAAAAGCAACTTTAGGCAAACACGCTGCTGGACTATTAATTCCACATAAAGCAAATATGGATACATAGATAGAAATCTTATTTACAGCAAACTCTTAATAAACAAGAGCAACAAAGTATTACAAGTTTGGCACGGACTGCGGCCACCTTACCTTTCAAAACCTTTGCATGGTAAATTTATTTGAAAGCCTAGAAAGTCATTCCAATGGCATGGATGTATTTGCTTAATAGGAGAAAAAAAATGGACTCTTTGTATTTTTCTAGCAGAAGCATGTCCTCTCTCTCTGCCCCAAGTCAATGTGCCATTTGGTTCCCCCCACGGCACCTTTCAAAGCCATGCAGGATCCAATGTCACTCCACTTCCTACAAGGTATTTCCAACAAACTGAACTTCTCATTCTTCCTGCCCAATATTCACTGACAAGTTTAACACTGGAAATAAACCAGGTATGACCAGTCATGTGCATTCTCCTCTTTGAGAATTTTGCCAGATGCACATGAATGTTTATCTACCCAGGAAAAGAGTGAGGTGCAATAGGAGGTGGGAATCTTAAAGGAAAAAAGATATATCATACTTCCAGTAAAATGTGAGATTTTAAAATTAATTCCTAGAGTTCCCTAATTGAGAGTTAGATAGCAACAGTTACACAATATACAGTGTGAAATAGATTGTCTGAAGAACTAAAATCCACGGAAAACACATTCCTTAACACAGGTGTCTGATGAGATGCCTTCATCTGTGTTAAAAGGTGTTGTGCAAAGGATAGTGTTCAAGAGTTAGGAAAGGTCCCAATGAAATTAGGCCAAGAAAGCCAATGGAAAGTTTCCTAAGCAGTTCTTCAATGAAGCATGGAAAATTTTCCCAGAAAGTTCACTGACAAAGCAGTTGGTCAATGACAACCTATAGTGTGGACAACAAATCAATTGTGTGTTACATAAAAACCCCAATTTCTTTAATCAGTTGCACTAGTCAAATAGATTTAATCCATATTGTCTCTACTCTCATATAATAAAGAAATATGAATAGATATATGATTTACTTTGTGCTGTTTACTGTATTAAAGACTTCAGACTCCACACCACACCTCTAAAACTTTCTACATACACATTTCTCCAAACTTCATTTGATTTTTGCTGTCCTTTTCCTTTCTCAGTCATATCCCTTCTGAGGTGGAGCAGACTGTATATAGTAGTCCAGGTGAGTACATACTATATATCAAGGTTTTACATTATTTTATTTTTAGTACTGTTCTTTATTCTGCTCTTAATACTACCTCATTTCCCATATATTTATTTGCTTTTCAGTCAACATGGCATGAGGGAAAGATCCTTTCACTCAGTTCTTCACAGCCACATCTCTGTCCTTTCCCCAGCTGGTTTCAGTGAATTAAATTCTAGTATATACAAATAGTCAACATTGTTCTCTGAATCACATTACACTGCAATAGCAGCTTCATAGTGTCAGATTGCCTGATCTTTGTTAGGTCCTTCCACATTTCCTTCTCCTCCTTTCTAAATGTGACTGAGTAATTTCTTTGGGGCATGTGTTGATTTTACGATCCCACTGCTCGCGCCTTTCTCCAAATCAAACATTAGAGAGCACCAGCACAAACTTTGGGGGAACTCCATTTAACCTTAATTAAACTCTATGAAAACAACTTGCATCCACCTTTTCCATTGCAGAGTCTCAGACTTTCTACCATAAAGTAAACCAAACTGACCTTTTCATGTTAAAGAGAGAAAAAAACGAGGAAAAAAATCGGAACTGTGTGATCCCTGATATAGGCTTGTTGAGGAAAAAAGTGGGTAAAAGATGAAAGTTGGAGCTCAGAGGGCATCATTGCTCACCTGGAAGCCAAGCAAAAAATAGGAAGGAGAGGAGGGAAATCACAGAAGTGAATGCAACCTTAGGAAACAACTCACGAGGGCAAGTCCCACACCACCCAAGGAGGCCGTACAAATGATGGCCATTTTCTTGGCCACACCACCAACACACGGTGTGGTCAAAGAAGAGACTGGTCATTGCTGAAATGTGCATGTCCTAGAGGCCCTTTTCTCCTGCAAGTCCAAAGGCAGCTGTTGTACCCATTGCCAAGGGTTGATGAAATGCAAAAACCAAGTCATAAAAAAGAAAAAAAAAAAAAGGGAGGGAAGAAATGTGCTAAAACTCTCCAGTCCTCCCAGGTATAATTACAGAAAATAACAACAAAAATAAGGTGGCTTTTGGCACTTTTGGTGTTCTGAGGTGTTTACTGTTTTGAGTCTCGCCTGCGGTAACGTGTAGGATGCATAAACAGTGGAGTTGGCCAACCAGAACGGGCACCCAACCTGCTAATTGGGGAAAGTCTGCCCGCGCGTCCGGCCATGGGTTGGCAACAAAACAGCCCCCAGAAAGTCAGTTTTTATTTTTTAATAATTATCTTAAATGCTGGCTCAACCACCAATCTAAAACTTAAATGAATATCCTTTTAATATGCAAAATAAATGGGTTTAGTTCTGAATATGTATTAGCTTCCATCCCTTCCCTGTTTGTAGCATTTAATAGCAAGAAATATACGAAAATAACATAACTGCAAATGCCTTATCTGTGTAGTATTCCTGTCTCTACAGTTTTGGTTTTCTTCTTTTCCTCAGTTACACAGAAGTTACACAGATCCCAGGAGCAAGATATTATACTTAGCACAAAACACAGCTATTCCATCAGCATATTCAGGAAAAAAACCCCACAAAAAACCCACAAAAACCCCAACAAACCACCCCCCACTAGCACTACACTTGGATGCACAGCACAGTTACCTGTTAGAAAGAACCACAATTTGAGACCTTTTCTTTCCCTTTCAATTTCATAGAAAATAAATTTGGAGCCTTCATGACTCAATTACTTGCACAGTAAGAAAAGGTGACAATCCTGTTTTCTATAGACATTAAAATAACGATAATAAATTACACTCGTCTCTAATAAATTCCATGTTTTAAAAAAAATAAAATATATAATAGATTGCCTAAGGTTTCCAGACCATGTATTCTAAAATATACTTTGCTTCCAAGCAAGCTGACACTTGAATCTTCTTATCTAATCTTTAGGTGTTTATTGCTCAGTTCAATTTCTTCTGATCAAAGGGCTTCGCAAAATATCTATATAGATATTATAGAATACCAAGACTTAATGACTCTTCGCTTGCTTTACTCAACTCTCTGGAATTGTTTTTTTCCTCCCCTTTTTTCTTCTTTATGATCCCATAATGGAGTGAGGGTCTGATTCTCAGCCCAGGTTTTAGCTAATTGCATGGGACCACAAACACTTTGAGTATTAGGTAGGTAAACTACATCTAATTGTGAAAGGTGGCAACCAAAAATAATGTTTCACATTGTAAATTATCTGACCTTTCAGTTAAACATCTGTTACTGGCTTAATGGCCACTAACGGTGTGCCAGTAACAGAAATAATTTCCTGCCTTTTACTCCTTTTGTGTCACATTGCCAACTCAGCAATGGGCTGAAGTGAAGCCTAAGAGACAGCACTGGTGGAAAGCAGAGCATCAAGTCCTACAGCAGTAGCAACTATGAGGCCATGTGAAAAGGACGGGAGGTGAAGCCTGTTGGGCTCTACAATTGTGGAAACTATTAACTTATCACCTCTTTGCCATGAGCAAGAGTAGAGAAGGAAAAATGAAAATAAGAAGCTCACCTTCATACATGCCTGTTTCTGCATCCTGGTCTATCAGGTAGGAAAACAAAGATCGACTTAACAATAAACTAAATTTAGCCTTTATTATTTTTTGGTTCATGTAAAGCCACAGTGACATCTTGGGTAAAAGACAAGGTACCCTTACTACCTACCCTTTACAGGTACTGACAACCAGCCTGCTATTCACAAAACATGCCATGGGCCATGAAACATGCTAAAGCTCTTTTACCTCATTACTCATGGGATGCTTTCTAATTTTAAATGCTTGGAAAAAGCTAGTTTTGAATTATGATGAACTAATTAAAACTTGATACAGCAAACAGGATCACATTTTTCACTATTTCATAAAATAGAAATAAAGAAATAAATAGACAAATTGCAAACCTACAACAATAGTTCAGTTTGACAAAGATCTAAATAGCATGGGCTTGAAAGCTCAGTGGCATGAGAACAGTGATTGCATTAATCAAATTTTCTCACCACAGTTCAAGGTCATTATTAAAAAAAGGGACTACTTGTTTTTGTCCTCGAGAAGTCATGTCTGATTACAAAACCCCCAGCTGAATTCTAGCTGCAGTGAAGTAAATGTGAATTTTGCTGAAGGCTAGAGCAGGAGCAGAATTTTGTCCTTCTGTTTTCCCTGGCACAAACACAACACAGTGCGGAGACATGCAAAGCCCTCTGCCGAGTCCAGGTCTTTCTGGCCAAGCGATCCCTTGTAAATGCTGAATGTGCTTCCACATGCTGAGTCCAGACAGACTGTGCAGCCTCTGCTGCTGTGCTACAAGTGCTCTCACACAGCCCTGGAGCTGGTAGAGCTCTGTCAAGTTCTCTCAAAGAGGTAGAAAAAAGAAGAACAACTTTAAGGAAAGTTATATGATATTTCTCTATATATATTCTCATTAAATCAGAACTATCTCCCTTCTTGACCAATTAAATGGAATCGATACCTTTCCCTTTTAAGAATATTTTTCTCGTACTCCACTCAGTACTCTGATGCAAGAACGAGAGTGAGTTCAATTAAGGGCTTCTGGTTTAATACTACTTGATTTTTGATGCACATTAACTTGCAGTTTCCTTGCTATGACATCACAAATTTAATAGTGCAAAGTTCCCTGTGCTGCCTTGCTAAGATGCTTCATTTTGGATCCAAACACACACTTTTCAGAAGCATTTCCCATTTGCTTGATTATTAAATATATAAAGGGAGCTCTTCAAAGATCAAGAGCATCAACTCTTTTCCCGGGAGCAGCATTTAATTTTCTTATATGCCAATATAATATCTATCATACAATCCAAATTGCAATCCCCTCTAAGACCTATTAAAACAAAAATTAATCAGTAAGCCGAAGATTAACCTGCAAAAGTTATTATTATTATTATTATTAGCATTAATAAAATAAAACAAAAAGAAGAAGAATAAAATGAACATCTAAAGCAGATGCAGTCATTTCAGGATGACAGAAACTGGACCAAGATAATGCTAGTAAAATTTACATTCATTGAGATGCATGAGAAAGAGGTAAAGATGCTTTGTCACCACTCATTTTTTCCCATATGTTTCTTGTTACAGCACATTTCTCATACCATGTTACTGGCTTTACTTCACAGAGATAAAATGGGAAAAAAAAAGTCTTTATTGTACTTTCCCATTTCTAAATAAATTTGATTCAAGGCACTTTGCTGTCAGATTCCTGTTCCTTCTGTGTGTAATTCATGTGATTGCTAACGAAAGCCCATTAAGAAAGAAGCCTTTGCCTGTCACCGGACAAAGGAGGATGTAAAAGCACTTCATTGTTCCTGCTCTGAAGAAAAACAATTTGCCACAGCCAGACCCCCCTCCCAGCAGTGCCAAGCACATGGTAATTTATTACCCCTGGATGTCTGATTCCAAGTGAAGGGAACTGAAATGTCATACCTTCATTCATAACACCATCTCATGGAATTATTTTTTCCGGATTCCTGGGAAGTTGAAATATTTGAGAAGAATATCAGGAACTGTTGTTTTAGCCTGTTTGGTGAGTAGATAATTGCCTTCCAACTCTATTCTTTCAGGAAATGATGTGAGTGTTGCATTGTTCCTAGATGGGGGCAGCAATGTTTTTTAACAAGACACACACATACATATTTTTAAAAGAAACAAAACACAATAAAAACATGCAGTCTAAGCCACTGTACTGAACCAGACTTTGTTTCTGGCAGAGATAAGGGGTTGGCCCAGACAACATGTCCACATTTCACATAACTCAGAGCATTCTTTAGAAGGGATGTAAGCAACACTTTGTTGAAGTACAAAAAAAAGAGAAATTTCAAACAAAACGTTTTATGATGTGAGAGTAAAAAGCTCATTATGTTAAGTGATATCAAGCATGACCAGAAAAGACCCTAGGGAGAAATTACACTTTTTTTATTGGATTCTGTGGGACAAACCAGCCTGGGAACTTGAAAGCAGAAGGAAGGTGCACGTGGAAATCACATCATATATGAAGTATAATTCCTTACCGTGTGAAAATTATTTGGAAATAGTTTTCAGCTAAAGTTTCTCCTTATGGCAGCCTTTTCAAAGGGAGCATACTGAGGCAATGACCTACAGTAGCACTGATACAATGGCTGCTGGATAACCTCCTCGCAGAGGTATGTGGTCTTAGTCCAGTTATGTGTCAACAGACAAAATATAATGAGGACTGAAACTTGTAACAAAAAGGGCTCAGTTTAAGCCTCTTTCTTTATTTTGACTAAAGATAATGGCAAAAAATTTAAGTTTTTTAATTTCAATTTAATTTTTGTTTGAAGAAAACTGGGCCTGGAAAGGGTATAAAGAGGGGACTACTGTTTCTTCTAAGGGGGAGGTGGTTGAGGACTAAGGGACAGCATGCAGAAAATCTGCTATGGCTTTCCATGCTCCAGACTGACCACCACACATTTCTCAAGGACTTGCATCCTCTGAAAACAAACGGAAGGAAGATTTTTTCATTTGGTGACATGTGCTGATGGTGACCACCTCAGTGGCAAATACAAACTGTACAACAACCTGATGTAGTGGGTTGCATTTCCTCCCTACTTCAACATCTGGCTAAGAAACTAAAGTCAATAATTAGATAGGTTTATTTCATAAAATTCTACCAGTTCGTGGTTTATTTAAAGGAATTTACATTTGCTGTACCATCTGCAAGTCACAGCTGCAAGAAAGTTTCATAACACAACGCATCCTGGTCACCCCAAATTTATTTTTTTTTTAGTACATGTGTATATATTTTGAGATTTTGTGTTTTGGTTTTTTGAGTCTTTTTACAGCCAGAGATGGTAGCCAGTGATTAGGCCACTTGTCCTGAATACATGGGTACACAAAAAAATGTTAAACAAAATGGGAGAAGGATATTGTCCTACACTAGGTATCTGTGCAGTATTTGTATTCTGTACTCAAGGTGCCCCAGACAACAAATTCATCACATTGGCTGATACAACGAGCGTCTCTAGACTTGCTCAGGACACAAATATCAAAGCCCTGTTAGCTTCAAGTGCTTCTTGATTCCAGAAATTTTTTCCACTGTGACAATGTATTGCAGGCTGCTTATCCTAAAAAATTTTTGAATCCTTAAGGCTTTGGAGAGCTTGATGGATAATTCCTCTTTAGGATTTCAAAATCTAATTTATTGTTTGAAACCAAGCTGCTACCTAGGCATACTACTGTAATTCTACTTTACAATTTTGAACATTCATTGTTTAGTATTTTCTAAATTATGTTCAATTTTCTTTCAAATCAGTACACTGGAAGGATGCACAGCATTTCCTATTTATGGAATTCAGCTTAGAAGCTTTCTAGTTGACATAGCAAATATTGCAACATATTTAGAGCCAGCTGGAGAGGGGATTTTCAGGTACCGGAATTTATTGAATGAGGGCTAAAAGCATCTGGAAAGGACAAACTTGGGTCCACTAATAAAGGACTTCCTATGACCTCGAGCAATCCTGGACTAAATTTCCCGGGGCTACAGCTACTGAAAAGTGCTGTGCATATTCTAGAACACATTGCAGCAAGAGGTATTTTTGCATATTCTAGTTCAGGAAAGCACTAACTAGGGACCACCCCATAAGCTTTGCAAACCAAGATTGCAAGTTTATTTTACAATTAATTCAAAGACAACTAAAAATTCTTATCCAGGTCCTGCAACATTTACTGCAGCAAGAACAAAGGGGTTTTTTTTTCCAGATTAAAGAATATTGGGACCATATGTCATGAAATGCTGGATTAATTTATAGATGATGTCCATCTCAAAAAGTTAGTAATGAGTACCAAGCAAAAGCCATAAATAGTACTTTGGTTTTCACTAAATTCCATTACACCACATTAAATGCAATGTCTGTTAAAAAGAAAAAAAAAAATTCTCAGTTGCAGGTCTCCTTGTATCTGCCCAGTGAGTCATTAGTGGAGAAGACTGAGGAAATGTAAGGTTTTATTCTAAATTACAGTTTCAAAATACACTATTGTACAGTAGTCTCAAGTTCATCTTGAAAGAGTTATCTTTTTCTTCACCATCTACAAAATGATGTTAAATAAAAATCTGAACCATCTATGTTCTGATTTGGCCCAGACAAAACCTATAGGGTGGCAAACTGAAACTTTGGAGGATAGTTCTACACGATTTCTAGTTAGGAAGTACAAGTCTGAGCCTGGATTTTCAAAGCTAGTTTTACACCCTAGCAGGACTTCTGCAACATTTTCTTCTTTCTATGCTCCCCACTGTCCTGAGCAAATTTGTTCCTACTTCGCTCATTACTTATATATGAAATTGCCAACGTACTGCATGCAAAACTGTACACTCTGTGGAACTGGAAGGTATGTGGATATGGAGTAATGTGTTTTTACAGGATTTCTTTCAACCCTTAGAAAACTCCCTTTATTAACTGCTTCAAAATAGACTCTGATGCTTTTGACTTCTGCCTTCTATTTTAAATGTTTACATTATTTGGAATTTTTGAACAATCTTTGACTAAACTATTTATCAAAGTTGTGTTCATCATCAAAATGCTGCTACAGCTGCCGCAATTCCATCTTCTTGCAGATTCTGCTGCACCTTGATACACAGACCAGAAGCTTGACCAACCAACAGTGCTGAGTGTACTGCACCTTTACTACTTTGAGAAGTTCATTTCATTATAAGCAATTAAAATAATTGGCCTGTTTAAAAAATGTATGGTACAGTAATTTCGTTCACAACTTTTATTTGCAGAAGATCCCATTTCCTTTTTATGGCATGATCTCTTTCAATAAGCTTAAACTTTTGCATCACATCTGCAGAAAACCTGATCCACTAAAACCAACAATAGTGTAAGAATGCAGCTCTTGAAGGTTTTAATCATCAACATTTGAGTCTAATCTCAGATTATAATAAATTTTAATTAGAATGCAAAACCACTACAGACAACATTGTTCACATCAGCATGTGTTACATAAAAAACTTTGTGTCCTGTTCTAATGGGGCAAATGCCACTGGTAAGTAGTGTCACTTTATATTTAAAAGGATGTGGCTTCATCCACAAAACATCTTTTACTCACACAAAACACTGTGTTACAACTGAACAGCAGCATTTATGTTTCATACCTCATATAAAACCAGGCTTCCTCATGTTCCTTCTCCAGACTGCACTGACACCTGCTGGGGAACTTCTGTCAACTTCAAAATCGACACCCTTGAGACATACCAAGCTTTTTTCAACACAGCAGTGAACTGATCCAATTCACTGGCTGACTATGCCATGTATTTGCTGTATAGTTTGACTACTGAAGAAAACTCCACTGTTTTTGAGGAAAGATTTAACAAGCCATAAATTATTAGAGAAGATGTGATGTTCCATGATGTGACATTGTAATGACCTACCTTTTCCTTAAAAAGTATTACCTAGTGTCACTATAGAAAGAAGCAGAGGAAGAGCATACAAATCAGCATTCTCCTTCATTCCTAAGATAAAAAAAATGTGGTAGGCCTTAGATATAAAACATTCCAAGAAGAACAGCACACAGGTTCATTGCTAACATAAGGCAGTTTAAAAAACCCAAACCCTTAAATACTTCTCCAGTTCTTCAATTTGTTATTGCTCCTAAATACAGCAGGGGCAGATTTCATACAGCAGTTCCAAGGAAGACACCAGCTTCTTGCTATGTATTCATTACAACAGAAAGACTAAGAAAATATTTCAGTGGTTACATGACACCCAACCCCACTTTCAGCTCCAAAGAACAGTTCAGCAAAATAAACAGCACTAATAGTTAACTGAAAAGTTATACATGTAGTCTGCTACGAAGACAGATTGCAAAACTCACCTCTCATACTAGAAGTTAACTTAATATTGGGGACCTTTTTCAACTCCTATTGGAATCCAATGCAAACTTCAATCAGGTTTAACAGGGATTAAATAAATCCTCAAGATTTTTAAAGCTATGGAATTCGGTCATGTAAAAATGCAAGTATAAGGTGAAACACTTCTTTCATGCACCAATGACATAAACCCAATTTTTAAACTATCCATTTTTCTATTTCTCCCAAATGGCTGAGACTGTGAATAACACGAATTTGAACCTTGCAAAGAAAGTCGCACTGTGGAGAAACTATTGTGTCCAGACAGACCATAGCCCCACCTTGATAAAAAATTGCTGAAGATAGGAATATTTTTTTATCAGTCAGACATATTTAGATAGTATTGGACACAAGTATTGGTTGAGATTTTTTTAAGCATTTGGACAGAAAGAATAGGTTTTGCTACAAATGTTGGCAAGTTGCTTCAAAAATGATTAAGCATTTCCAAGTTCCTCAAAACCTATAGCATATAATGCAAAAAAAGGTAAAAGTTACTAAATGAAATTATTTCAGCAACAGATAGTTTTCATTTAGTCCCCACAATGAATAACATTGACCAAGAGGTAGACAGAGATTTTGAAGAAATGTGCTTTCAAATATCTCCAGCATAAAAGATTCTTCATCATAAAACATTCTGAAAGAGGAACACATTTTCAGTGTTAGTACTTAAGAAGCTTTCCAAAGAATCAGGAACACACATCCCAGGTTTTGGAAATACCACTTTATTTTCCAGTGAATATCCAATTTGTAACACTTGCATCATTACTTATGAGCCCTCAAATTGATGAAATAATAAAATCTACATCTCCAGTGCACAGTTAATTAGATATCTAAATCTTAATAAAAATTATCAGTGCAAAAATAAAAATTAATTCAGTATGCAGTTAAATGCATTTTTTTACAAACATATTTGGGCTTTGAGAACATATACATCAAATAATCTGGTAAGAGAGAAGCCACTTCCAATCTGTGCTCCAAACAAAACTATTCCATACCCAATTCTAAAGACAAGCAAAAACTTTTTCTTTTAAAATGAAAAGTCTGAGCATAGTTACAACATTCATCATGGGTACACAAGCTGAGAAATATTACAGAAGTCACCCTTTATTCAGATAGGAGTTGTTCTAAGAGAGACTTTCCTATTTTTCATGTGTGGGATCCTTTTGAGACATCTATGTTTTTTCCATTCAGAATAGAGAATTAACAACATTCCAGCGTGCCCCAGTGTTGGCAACTCCTTTTTTCAGTCCAGATACACGATGATGATTGATGAAGCTGTTGGGCCTATGGTAGCAGGCAGAGCAGCTTGGCAGGAATTCAGTGTTATTGAAAGAAATCTCAAATACTTATTCCATCTCCTCTACTAACTTTAATCACACTATCAACATGCTGCCAGGAATGGAGCCTTGAAACCAAGCCATGAGCCTACACAAGCAACCCTTGTTGGTATATTACTGCTGCAATACAGGTAAGGCATAAATTCTGTTTATTTTTACCTGTTTCCATTCTACATTGGACACCAGCTAAATTATGGAAAGATATTTCCTGCACTAACAGTTAGCTTGCAGCAAATTTCATTAAGGTACTACGTCTCATTTTCCTTGGTTAATGAGCTGATTAAGTTAACTTCTTCAGTTACATTGCTGGTAACTGCAAGTTTGGAATAACAGAAAGCAGCGCAGGAGTTTCACATACGCTGTAGGAGTAAGTTAGTAAGAAAGCAGATCAGTACCACAGGCATTGAACCACTAATCTGTTCATTTGTTATGCTGATAAAGAAACAAAAATCTTACCTCACTTGCTTCATAAAGTTCTGACAAACTTATCCTACGTAAATCAACAGCATGCCAAGTATTTAAGGTAAAACTCTACTAGCTACAAAGCTAATACAAATACTGATATGCTTCTCGTGATTACTTTTTAGCTTGTTTTGGCCTTGCTTAGAACAGTAAAGCTTAAAAAGAGAGGCCTGAGACATTTACAGGGAGGAAAAAAAAAGGAATTGTTGACCAAGCTTATGTTACAATTTTTGTTAGCGAAAATCATTCAAATTTCAACTCTACTTCATAATACTGAACATACAACCCAAAAGTTCGAATTACAATTGGATTTAAAACTCTATTGAGATCTTTCACTGGTAAATTTTCAAAGTAAAATATTCCATAAGACAAGTTTATTTTCTTGAAATTTACAAGCAGAATATAGAGTTTTCCCAGTGAATTCTCAGCTAACTGTGGCTGGAACCTATTAACCTACTTTTTGGGAAAGGGCTGTGGCTGCACACCAGGATAGTTAATATTACATTAGTCTCTGTTTCCCAGAGGATACGATACTCTGCCGATGGGAGAGAACTCCAGTTTGCAACTCCCTGAGCTGATGTAGTCACACAATTCTCAGTTCCACCTTCCAACAAACAAAGAAATACTGGCATTTCACCTGCCCTGAATAAAACAAGCATAGATAGGCACTTAAGTTGAAAGTACGCAAACCTTTTCTTCCCATACCAAGCCTGTAGGGGAAATTCTCCTTTTTTCTATCAGTTCAGCTTTCCAAAACAACCTCAATTTAAGTCAGAAGCAACTGAGCATGGCACAAACCCAGTGTTGTTAAAAAAGGTCTTAAAAAGAAACATATTTGGCCAGTTCCTTCTCCATCTCAGAATACTGTTCTTTGAGGCGCTCCATAGCTTTTCTGTGCTCTTCGTCCACCTCTGCACGTTTGTTCTGCTGTTCTTTCATGAACTCCTCCCAGTGGGCGATGCACTTCTCTTCGCGAGCCATCACCTTGTCTGCCTGAAGCTGACAGGAGGAAAATATGAAGTTTTTAACAAGCATTTCCATATTGAAATAGGGGGTTTAATCAGAGCTACATAATGTTAAAGTATCTGAAAACTAGCAAGAAAACATATGGAAAGGCGAAACTAAAAAGAAAACATTTATTTTTGCATAGCCAATCCAAAACAAGTGGCAAAATGTTTACAATACTATTAACATGACTGTATTAGCAATGATGCTATTTCTATAAAATATAACAACATAGATATTAAATGTTTTGAAACTGGCAGCTAGTGTTTCTGCTTTAGCCAGCTAGCTCTCACTGTGATTAATGTTTTCTTTTATAAATAAGTTATTTTTCCCCTCATACTTTCCTACTGCTTGGCTTCTGTAAGTCTAACTCAGTTTGCTCTCTTATCTTGAAAAAAAAAATTAAAAAATGTCTAGATATCTACAAAGAGATCATACAAACATTCAATGAACATGACAAAATGTAATGTAATTCTGTGGATTGCTTACGAGCTGTATTAACAGTCTGGCCCCCTTATATTACAGGTGTAGAAGACAAAATAAATCTAGGCAGTTGTTCTTCCATTTACTCCATCTCCCAGCAAAAGAGAGATTAATCCTTCTTTGTTTTTTAACCCCTCTCCTTTTCAGTGTATCAGCAATGGTAGTTTCTTATGCATGACATTTTGTCAACTAAAGGCACTGGGAACTCATTTATGTGTTCCTAAACACTCTCTGCTGTTCTTCAAGATCACACAGCACAGGCTAAATTCATAATTTTTTTCAGTGCAGCATTTGATACACTTTAACAACATTATGCTACGATCCATTTTGTTGGCAACAGACACAGTAACATTTTCTAACAAAATCCACCGGTGTATACCAACAGTTCGACTGGTACACTACTTTGTATTCAACAGGGTTTGAAACATCAGTGTTTCAAACACTTTTTGACACAATTACACATCACCTACCCAAACCTGACACTACACTACGCCAAAATCCTATTATTTTTTCAGAACACATCATTTCAGAAAAGTAAGGAAAAGGTGTTTCTCCTCAAGTGACTGCACTACAATGACAACTTTTATCTAGGTTTTTTAAAAACTCACCTACCTGTTACTACTCCCATTTGGAAAGTTTCAAGCCAAAAAGTCTCACTATACAAACTTTAAGAAATGCTACAAATCCTGGATACCTATAACTACTCTTCCACTACATATTAAAAAAAAAAAAAAAAGAGTGGAAACATAGAGCTAATATTTTAAAAAAAGAACAGTCACCATTCTTACTGACTGTTCATTTTCTAAGTTATAAATTTCTTATTAAAGTTTTGCTTCAAACAGTAGCAGAACTGTAAGAATTTCCTACCTCTCTACCAGTATCTACACCAGTGTTAGACACAAGCAAACTCTGTCAGTGCTCAGCAGTGCGCTGTTTGCACAGTCCCAGTATTCAATTGCAACTGGACTGCCCATCTTCATCAATTGCAAAAATGGAAAGAAAAACATGACTATCATCTTACATCCATCAGTGCACAGCCTGTTTTGCTTGTGGCCATGGAAACATCTTCAGTTTTTCTGAACCGAATTATTATCAACAGCATTTTGCAAGTAAAGAGATAACACAGGAACACAACAGAGAAGTAGTAATGGGAATACATGAAACTAATTTCTTGTATAATTTTCCAGGTTTTGGATTCAGAGAACATGTATTTCAAATAAGCAAAGTGTAGCCAACTGAAAAGGTTCCAATGATTCGCATGTTCCTGTAATACAGTCCTTCATTAAATAACCCATCCACAAGTGAAAAAAACCACTTCCTTTTCAACAAGCAATATATATAATATGGTCAATGTTCTCAGCTAACTAGGAAAGATTTACATTTCCATTCTGGTAGGTTAGTAGATGTTTTTTGTTCCACAGAAAACAAGCTTTTTTTATATTTAAGCTTTCCCTGTATGTGACAAATGTTATAGTCTGAGCTAGGAGGGAAAATAAAGCAAAGGAAATTAAAAAAAATAGTTTCCATATATTAGGAGATTGTAGGAAGAGTTCGCTAGATCCATTAACTGTGCGGTGTGCATTTTATAAGTGCAGAAATCACTCCAAAAGAAGTTTTACTGCAAGTACATAAGGTATAGAAAAAAATGTTTTTAAGTTTTGCTATACCGAAGGCAGATAAACTTGCTGTGAAGCACATGACTCTTAGATCACAAAATAAAAATCTGTGCATCCATCCTTTACCTTTCTTGCTTCATATTCCCTCTCTTGGAGTCTATGGATCATAGCGTTGGCAGCTTGCACTGAAACAACAAATTGCAGTAGATCAGACTGCTGTTGTAAATCAAAGAAACTTGCCTGAAATGGATTTAGAAGATGTGAGGCCGTTGCAAGGTGAAGATTATATTCCACTGTGTCACTTAACTCTGCCCAAGAACCATCAGTACTTGCAGAAAATCCTTTACACTTACAACTTTTACACTTATAAAAGTAAGTAGGCTTTTTGCAGAGTTCAACCTTTGTGTGTTCTAGAAGCCAAAAACAGGAAGGCAGTGAGGTCCTCCTGTGCCCACACTCTTAGTGTTGCTGATGAGTTGGAGTGCACTACTCAGCACCTCAGAAGACATCAAAAACCACTCTCAAGTCAGTAAGTAGAAACAGGTGACCAAACTCTACATTTTAGTCAGTTGGGATTTTTTCCTTATTTTTTCCCCATCAGCTGTGTATGGACTCCACATGTACATCTTTATGTTGGAGTCAGTCTCTTCTCTCCCAGACTAAGCCTGGGAAAACTTGTCAATGGAAATAGGAACTGTATTCCTACGCACTTCTCCCCCCCAACTTAATTAACACTTAATTTTAACACAGAATTAAATACACTAATTTCCTGGAGCAGCAACTGGATGCAGTCCTGGACAATTGGCTCAAGCTGCTGCTGCTTGAGCAGGGAGGTTGGACATGACCTCCAGACGTCCCTTCCCACCTCAACCACTCTGTGATTCTATTACTAAAGATGTACTGCACAGCTGGTCAGGGAGCAGCATCGAAGGTTCACCCCAGTTAGAAGGTATTAGGATGCCTTATTTGTGTGACTAAATTTTAAGTTTCAACATTTTCCTGCAATCCTTTTATGTGTAAAGCATCATCTACCATTTGCTATTCTGCATATGCCAGATGCCATATAAATAAGTTACAGGAAATTAAATGCTTATACAACACGCCACATATAAATTGTAACAAAACCCACAGTGGCATGTTTCAACTGCAGAAATTTGGCAGCTAAAGCTACGTACCCACACTGTCTTAAAATCTCTTTTGAAGAAGCCATCCTGCTGAATGAGTAAGAAAAAAAAAAAGATACTTAAATACCAGTACAAACGTTAAAGTTTCTTTTAAAATCTGAGCACTAAAGAAATATATTAATTATTATAAGGATGAAACTAAGATTAGCATGCAATCACTATTACTTCCCAATTTGTGACTGAAGATAGTGATAATAATACATTTCATAGCTATACAGCAGCAAGTTTTGTTTTAAATGATGGGAGACAATATTATGCACTCCTGTGGGAAAATTAAGAAACTTGAAGGTCACACCACAGCATGCTTGCAACAAACCAGGAAGCCGAAATTTTGCCCATGGCTTTAGTCAGTGTGGAGCACTATTTCCAATTGAATAGGAAAAGAATGAGCTGAAACAGCTTCTACTAAAATCAGCAAAAAACTTTAATGTAACCTCAGTAAGAGCTTATTGGCTGAACTACTACATATAAGAAAATGTCCCTGTTGTTTCCCTTTTAAAGCTTCACAGAAATGAGAACAAAGCACATAAACAGTAGAAAATTACCCAAGTGTGGTAATTTTTTTACAAATCATATTTTGAATCCAAACTATTTAAATTACTCCTCAAAATGATGCATCAAGAGCAATAAGAAGCAACCTGCTTACATCTCTTGAAGGTTTCACTCAAATTGTCTTGCATTGCCTGCTCACACTTCGGAAGAACACGCTCATTCGTTTCAAAGATCGTGGTTTTTAGATTTTCAAGTACTCGAAGTTCTCGGAAACCACGTTTTTCCTGCCACAAAAATGAAAGAAAGTGAGTGAGTGGCTAGCAAGGAATTCCACTTTGCAAATTAAAGATGGTTTCCCAGTTGATAAACTAATAGCTTCATCTCAAAGACTAGACCATTGCCTATTAAAGTGTTAACTCTACTTATTAAACAATACAGATAAAATTGCCAAAAAAAAGACAGCAATGTTCTATTCTTCACATTAAAATACAAGAATCCTTTGAATGACTCCTCTGGCCCTTGTGAGAAAAGACAGTTACACACCATAAGAAAAAACGTGCTGTTTTGTACACATAATTTACAGCATCTCTAAAACAAGAGAGAGCAACAGAGCTTGAAAGCATTTCATTTTTATAACTCAGTTGTTACTGAGAAATAACATAGCAGTGATTCTGCTTGCTTGATGTCTGACCCTCCACATTTAGCATGGCATGAGGTGAAAACAACTCAAGTAAAATTGTTTTAACTGAAAGCAGTGAAGTTGACTAAAAAATAATATAACACAGCTGACTAAAGAGGCAGCTCTTCTAGCTCACTATTGATCATGATTAATTACAAGTACAGTAAGATCTTGTTTTATTGTCTAAATTTAAAAAAAAAATCTATTTTTCTGAAGGCACAGCACTATTCCCACTCTGAATTTCACCAGCACTTTACTTTAGATAAAAACTCTACATAAACAAAAAATAGCGAATCACATGAAGTGGGACAGGGATCACCACACCCATTTTAAAACTTCAGAAACAGATGCACAGACAAGTAAAACCCCTTAATTAAACAGGCTCCAGATTTCCTGAGAGCAAATCTCCATTCCTTGTACAGTAGGTGCTAATCATTGAAAAAATAAGCACATGTCCTACTACAACCAGAAGGTATCTCATATCTCAAAGTTAGAAACAAGTGGAATTTTTGGGTGCCAGTGGTCCTGAGCCCACTTGAAAGAAATTCCAAATTGCAAAAATTTAAACAATCCTCTACTTTGCTATTTTCCCCCATCAAAGTATAAGCCAGTAATTAAATTTCAATAAAAGATCTAAGAATATATTAAATTTGTCTAAGAAACAGAACAAGACTTTCAGGTGAAATGGGACAAATACATGAATTATCAACCTAAAGATATAAGCTCTAATTTTGTCCGCGAGTTTAACATTTTCCATCCTGTGGAATGACACGTGAAACCACCTACTGTATCCTATAGCTTAGTTAGGGCAAGCAGAGAAAAGAAATAATTTCTTATGACTCTCAAGCCCATACGATACAGATCTGATGAGTTTACTCCACATCTGTATTTCACTAAACCAGCAGAGACAACACAGACCTGCTTGAAATATAAGCTACAATCTGAGGGGGATGAGGGGGAAAGACATTTTAATGTCATTCGAATCAGGTCTGCACACTGGAATTTTGAGGTGTAACTGCATTTTCAAGACTGACTTTAAATCCCACATTCTGTAAGAAAGAAAATCTACTCAGGAACAGCCTTTTTGCTGGTGTAAGATTCAAATTTTCCAAACTTTTGCTGCCATCTTGTGGAAACTAAATTATACTTTGCAGGCAAAGTTGTATATAAACACTTTTACACCTTCAGTACTTTAGCCTTATTTGCAGCCAATCAGATAACAGTCATTGAATTTTTAATGATTTTATTACTTTGCATGAAGTGTTGCTCTTCTCTTCCAGTAATATCACTTTGTCTTGTGTAACAAAAACCAAAGAAAGTAAAATTACAACTGTGCTAGCTGAATCCAGCTGAGGCATAAAGTAGTTTCTCAATGAAATGCAATCCTATACTGGCCAGCAATACTTTCCTTGAACCAACTGGACTTCTCTAAGATGTTATGACTACATTATTCTCCTACATAAATATTCCTGCCAGTCTTCTGCAGGAAAAAAACCCCCACATGCCCCTTTCAAAACTTTTAAAAGACCTAAATTACCGCCTTGTTTGTTAAAGATGCAGTTGTATACTGCAGGTGTGTTATTTTGGGAAAAAATCCATGTCAAGTCCTTCTGAAGAAAGTTATGTTCCTACTAGGATATCTAAAAAGATGCTAAAACTTCTCAAAGTTTCAGACTGTGACAGCATCCAATAACATACAAATACTTACTTCAAATTCTTTAACAAAATAACGTATTTCTCCCTGAATTACTGGTCGGTGATCCAGCAGTCTTGAATAGACTTCTCCAACATCTAGAAGATTAATGAAAGCCAGAATTTTAGTTTTTCTCTCACTCTCACACCAAGCTACACAACACAGACAGCACACCGTACCTCTGTGTGAGGAAGGAAGCTCACCAAGTACATACAAAACCAAAAGAGCACCAGGACAGTATTTGTAGGGTAACCTATCTATCCAGCAAACCACCAGCTCAGATAAAACACAACGAACCAGTACTCCAGATGCCAAAGACACCTTTCTGTGAGGGTGAACGCTCTCCTCTGTGGCTCAGCACCCTTTGTCTCAATCCTCTTTCTGCACAGTACAGCTTCCATATCTGATTGCTAATGCTGGTAAAAGAACAGAACTAAATGCTGCAGCGTAACAGATTAACAGCGTAAGTGTGGGACTCTTCTGCAGCAAGAGACAAAAGGAATCCTCACTACAAAGGAAAACTGTCAGCATTTTCTTGTATTCCAGGGCCAGACTTGAAGTTTTAGTCTTGGAAAAGAGTATTTACTACTTAAGTATGTGCGGACAAACAGGCTCATCTGTCATAAAGAAAAAGCCTGCTAAATTGAAAGGCACTGTGAGAGCACAACAAATACTGTTTTACGAAATACACAGCATAATCCCAAAAAACTTTAAGCTGGCACTATCGTCTAAATGATGTACTCTCCTGCCTCAGCTGCTGGACCTGCCCTGTGGCTCCCCATCTCTACTGTATTCACCTGTGTTTGTTCTACACCCTGAATCCCACTCCGTCCAAAACGGTGCAGAACGATTATTTAGAAGCCGGGGAAAGACATGATTGCAGTAAATAAAGCATGGGACAAACCACTTCCCAGTCCAAACGCTTCTGCGCACGTATTAACCAGGACAAAACTCGGGCAAGCAAGAGCCAAGTAAGAGCTTCCCCAGGAAACTCCAAGCCCGTGGCAAGGGCCTCCGTGGCCGACCCGGCTCCCCGAAATAAAGCCACAGAGACACCCTGGTTTCCAGTTCTGAGCGATGAAAGCCAGCTAAGCCTCCCAGGTGTACAGCTTTAAACCTCAGCACACGCCGCGGAACATCGGAGGGCTGGAGGGCGCTGGAATCCCGGAGAGCTGGACCGGTCCTGGCTGGTCCCGGGACACCCCGGCCGCTCACGAGACCAGCTTCCTCTCCCGGGGCCCCCAGGCCGTCTGTCCGCCGCTGCCGCGGGGTTACACAGCGGGCTCGGCACCTGCGGGAGCCCGCACCGCTCCCTCCTTACCCTTTATGATGGGCTGGATCGGGGACCCGGCGGCCGGCAAGTCCCGTCTCCTGTCGGCGGGCGGCGGGGCCGCAGTGCTGCCGCGGCCAGGGGACGCGGGGCCNGTCCCAGATAACCAGCGACAGGGCAAGAGGACGTGGCCTCAAGGTGTGTCAGGGCAGCTTCAGGCTGGACATCAGGAGGAATTTCTCCACAGAAAGGGTGATTAGACACTGGAGTGGACTTCCCAGGGACGTGGTGGAGTCACCATTCCTGGAGGTGTTTGAGGAAAGACTGGACATGGGACTTGGTCTAGTTGACATGGTAGTGTTTAGTCATAGGTAGGATTCGATGATCTCAGAGGTTTTTTCCAACCTAACTGATGCTATGATTCAGAAATTATAGTAAGAGACATGCATTAAGCAACCCAGTTTGCTTCTAGGCGCAGCAAACGTGAATAACAACTGCTGGACACAGGCTACAAAAAAAACCCCAATCAACCAAAAAATCCCAAAAAACCAACAGTCTCTTTTTACAACTATTAGAAAAAAGCAAAAATGACATAATATCCCTGTACATTTCTTTTAAAACCATTTCAGAGGACAAAGAGGCTTCTCAGTATGAGAGAGACATGGAGCTCCTGGAGCAGGTCCAGTGGAGAGCTACAAAGTTGATTAGGAGACTGGAGCATTTCTTACAATGAAAGGCTGAGGGAACTGGGCTTGTTCAGCCTTGAGAAGAAACAGCTGAGAGGGAACTTTATCAATGCCTATCAATATCTGAAGAGAGGGTGCCAAGAGGACAGACCCAGACTCATCTCAGTGGTGCCAAGCAACAGGACAAGAGGCAACAGAGAGAAACTGATGCCCAGGAAGTTCCACCTGAACATGAGGAAGAACTTCTCTACTGTGCAGGGGACCGATTGTTCGGAGATGCTGTGGAATCTCTCTCCCTGGAGATACTTAAATACCTTCTGGATGCAATCCTGTGCCATGTACTCTGGGATAGACCCTGCTTGAGCAGGGAGGTTGGACCAGATGAGCCACTGTGGTCCCTTCCAACCTGACCCATCCTGTGATTCTGTGAGAGCATTAGGATATTTTCAATATACCTCCCCTCCCTCCTGGCCACTTATAAATTACAGTATATTAACTTCCACTTGTGACTTTTTTTTTTCCTACTACTACTTTCCTACTACTCAAAAATCTCAATAATTTCTAGAACAGGTTGATCCTATTTAGGCCATTGCATCTAAGTTTGTTTCTTCTTTTACACTTTTAAAAAAAAATCTGCAATATATATACTATACTGCTCAGTGTCATTATATGGTCAATGAAGATTAAACTGGACCACAAATTCTGCTACAGCTGCTGCAGCCTTCAGTGTTCTGACCTGGAATACCAGAAAGGTGCCAGTTTAGCTGGAACAATTACTAGTTTATTAGCAGAAAACAGGAGTAGTATGTATTCTTCGTTAGAAATTAGTTCTGCCCATGTTCTACTCTGAATAGCTTTTTTAAGTAGGAGCAATTGTGTAGCTCAGGAAAAAAAGGGGACTTTTTAAAGCTATTAGAACTGACACAAAAAATGATCCTATTATTAAATTCTGCGTCACATCATAAAAGCTTGGAAACTGCTCACTGAAATTACTATATGGATTTTTTTTTGATAATATCTATAATCTTCTAAACTCAGGCTTAAAATGAGTGAATTGGTTTTGTTGAAACAACCTCCTCCAAAATCAGGCAAAATATAGCTGGAGTGTGTCTAATAAAATGAAGCTTACATTGGGAAGTGTTCAATACTTCAACTAACATTATTATTAAATTTAGCATAAATATATAATGTAAAATAGTTTTTCACTCCTTCACTGTTACATAGTCTGTAAATATTATGTTAATTAGGCAATAAGTAGATGCAAGAATTATTTTTAAAATAGCTCCCTTCTACATTATCTTTTTTCCCCAAAGTGACTACCTATTGCAACCTATAAATTAGTATTTATATTTTTCCACTTGAATCCAAAGCATGTAAGTATTTGCCAATCACTACTGAATTACAGTAGTGCTCATATGTTAATAATATCTGCAGGATATTCCAGCTGGCTCAATCATCACTACTAATCTGGGCTAGAATTGTTGAAATGTTAATTTTACCCTTTCCAGCTTAGCTGCCATCCTTTCACAGCCTCTCAGACAAGTTATTTCCCCCTCTAAGCCCTATGCTCCAGCTTTTTATTTGCTAAGGAGGAAGTTCTGTAGTTAAGGGGCTTTGTAACTACTGCATTTCTAGGAAAAAATTTTTACATCATGACTAATGTCAGGTTCGGAATTACGGGACTGCAACAGGGGTAAATCCTGTGACAGATAGTTGCATTGGTTTCTAGGACTACTATCCTGAAACCATTCCTCCTTTGTTTGAATAATGTAGTGGTTGTTTTTTTTGTTGTGTT
>VZTH01002031.1:404093-477807 GCA_013397815.1 Aleadryas rufinucha
TTTTTGTTTTTTTTTTTTTTTTTTTTTTTTTTTTTTAAGAATATGCTTTATTTGTTGTATTTATGCCTGGTTTTGTTTTTGTTCCCCTGCTTACTCTCATTGCCCAGTCAAGCTTATTTTCAAAACATATTTTAAAGAAATTAAGGAGGACTTAAAGAGGTGATGGCTATAAAAAGACAATACTTGTGGAGCCCCTAACCTGTCAGTTTGTAGAAAGTAGTCATCAAGTCACAAAAATATGGAAATAGCTATGGCTCAGAGCATGAAAATCAACATATGTAGTCATCATGTATTTTTTTGGAAGATAGGCTAAACAACCTCTGTCATTTTTGCCGTGCAATGGAACCCGCTTTCTCTTTTAGGGATCACCCTGCCACTTCCCATTAGCATTAGCAGCACTCTGAATTGCAGAATCTTCAGATGAATGTGCCGAGTCCTGTCATTTCCCCCACAGGCTGTCTGGCGATGATAATCCACTAAAGGATTATTTCATCCAAGTGGCGGTGTCCGAGTCAAATGCCGGCAACAGGCAGGGAAACCCAAACCTGTTGAGGCAGACATCTGCCCAGATGGGAGGAATCGGAGCGACGGCCCTTAAGAGGGCAAGGCGGGGGACATACTTCGTGCCAGCAGAATCAGTCCATGGGCTGCACCCGTGATGGGAGAGCAAGACCACGATCGTGATGGCTGGAAGTTTGCGGGCTGCGATGCCGATGCTGGCCAAAGCAGGCCCGGGGCTGCGCTCTTTGGAGGGGTGCCTTGTCACATTAGCCGGGCGGCCACTGTGTTTGATGCTCAACCTGGACGGACAGGCCTGCCAGGCAGAAACTGCTCAGGCAGATGATGCTGGGGAGGACAAAAATTATCCACCGCAAGACTGAGAAGACAGATGACACCCAGCAGGAACGGCAAGCCAAATCTGCAGAATCCACAATGCAGCTGGCTAGCCCGGGGCTACCTGCCTCTTTGAAGAGGAATAGACATCACCTACGAGCTGTCAAATTAGATCACCAGCCTGAAAATGCTGAAAGAGATTTAGTTCTTCCAACAGAGAAGGGAAAGTTTAATGGATGAAAATCTTCCTAAAGGGGCCAAGGTAGTGTGGGAGGGGAAAGGGGAATCCTTCAGATGCAGCAACAATGAAAAATTAATCACCTCCCGCCTGCCTGCAGAGTGAGAGATGGGATGTGCGGTGTTCTGTGGCAGCCGCGCTGGCTGTAGTCACTACCAGCATGGAAAATAAAGGCCACGCCTGCAGGAATGTGCACAGAGCAGCAACAAGTAATACTTGCTACAAAATCGATCCCCCTTTCCAAATCTGTGATATCTTGGTATCACCCTGGAGCTGGGCTCTGAAGTACAATACATCTCACATTCAAGACATGCAGCAGTGGGGTACGAAGGCCCAGTCTGAATCTGAAAGCTTGGCGCAGCAAGAGGTGCATGACGGCATTTCCCCTCTTATTTCTTTTGCAATAAAATTCAAGCACAAAGAAAATGTGTGTAATACAAGTCAATTTTGATAAATAAATAGAAAAAAAATTAAGATTACCCAGTGAGTAAGCATGTGCTCAGGTGTATGGTGAATATGAAACTTGGCGTTTCCATCAGGGACAGCAGCAGCATGATCCAATTATAGATGCAAAGAAGAAATACTGCTCTTAGGGGGAAAATATTAAATGTAGCAATCCATTAAGCAGCTGCATCATTGCAATTACACTTTGAAGTTAAAGACTGTGAAACACACCAAAGATTAAAAGAGGTGATAAGATTAAAAACCAAAAGGGGAAAAATCAACTAGGTCTACTGATCCCTCTTTCTAGCAAAAAAAAAAAATCAAAAAAGGTAGAAAAAAATGACATACTAGGTTCTGTATATACAACTGCAAAATCAATTTATGGCCATACCAAGCAAATTTACTTGAAAAATCTATTCCCAACTTCAACATTTATGTAGCAGACAAACCATAAATCCCCTGCAGAGGCGCAAACAGAAGATTCTAGCAGATCAGAAAGACTATGAACCAGACTTCTGAATAGAAGAGCTTACACTGGATTTCTTAATAATGATGTTATAGTTCTATCTATTCCTTTATTTTCATCTCTCTCAGCTAATCACTTTTTAAGTACTTTGTCCTCTTCCAAATCAACAGCTGACTTTTGATCATCTGTTGTTTTTTTAACCAAGCAGAAAATTAAGATACCCAAGTTCTACTGCTCTTTTATCTGTAATGTTACTTGGGTGTATTTTACAGACAAAACCACTTCTAAGTCACATTTTCATATAAAATAGTTAATATAAATGAATGTCATATTTGAATTGCAAAATACATCTACATTAAACCTTACTTAAGAGTCTCGGCTCCCTGCAAATAACCAAGGATCCACACCCACACTGAAGGGTCCAGAGTAATCTTCCATCAGCTATAATTGAAATTAATGTGTGTATATGTGTGTGAGAGAGGAACAAAGTGATGTTGTAGAATTATTTTATCAAGATACTCCAAAGCTGTAACACATACTGGGAAGTCTAAGGTGCACCTCAAAAAATAACCTCCCCATTTCTAGGCCTATGTGCTTCCAAATATTCAGACAGTAGCATAAAATTGCTGGGAGAAGGCCTACTTCAGTTTACAAATATTTTGAAGAGGGTTGGGTAGGTTATAGAGAAGGAATACAAGATGAAAAAGATTAAAAATATGTGAAAATATCACCTCTTACAGGCAAACAGCTAAGATGTTTGCTAGACTTCACTGGCAAAAGTTACACTTCCTACACAAAGATCTCTGGAAATTCAATGGGTGCAAACCTATTGACAGCAAGTACTTAATGTGGGTGGGGTGAAGAAAGGTAACAAAACTTGCTGGGACGGTTTTGAGTGCAAACCAGAAGTGATACCTTCTCAGTCATTTTCTGTGTGAAATACTGAGATGCCAACCTGGAAGGTAAATTACTGATGACCAGGAACATGATAGAAAGCATGTTACATATTTAAGATATAATAAACAATTTCTTTAGTTTTGCTGCTGAAAAGCCTCCACTTTGGTTCCATCTGAATGGTCAGATTTAAGGTTTTCTTTTCAGGTCTAAACTGGAACTATTTTTTTTTGTTCAGTGTACTCTTTCCAAATTTCTCATTCCAACTTACTCTTTTCCAATCCCATATTAAACCTGGATTTTTCTATAAATCACTGTTGCCTAGTTACAAGTCTCAGAGCAAAAAACAGCCCTACAGACTTCAGAAGTCAAACTGAACTTTCACTTAAAAATGAAGTTATGCATACAGAGACAACTAAAAATCATCAACACATTTCTAACACATCTGATGCAATACCTGAACACCTGTTTCAACCTGGTTGATCTACAAGCAGTCATCTTGGCATCAAGGGGAAAAAGACAAAGTGCTAAGTGTAGGATTTCACTGAACAATTACAATTATCATATTTATTTCACTGTTGAATTCTTCTGTTGCTGAAAGGTTGTCATGCAGCACTATCTCACCATATGGCAACACACTCAAGTCCCAGGGGCACATACTTAAAAGACCATAACATGTCAGGCCCCTTGAATAAATTAGAACAATTATGCAAAATAATAATACTGCAATGATGAGATACATTAACAAATGAAAGTGTCGCTGTTCATGAAATGCTGTGAAAATAAATTCCACACATCACTGTGGTCATCATCATCAAAATGCAAAGCAACAAAAGTAAAACAACATCACAGTGCCCTTCAGCAACTGAAGTTTTAAGAAAGGAGAAAGTGGTTGCAAGGGAGAAAAGTCTCTTTTACTAATGTTCAGCAAAAGTAGAATAAAATATTACATAAAGAGGAAGTAGCTTTAGAAGCAGCTGAACATTTACCCATGCAAACCCTTTACAGACCATCAGTGTTAATTTGAGAGCTCCCACTACACACCTAATTTTTTAAAATTATGAAGCATAGTTGTAAAAATGTACCTCATACAGTCTCAGACTGATTCAGAGTTGTGTGATTTTTCAGAAGTTTTCTTACAGATTTATTTGTCCTTGATCAAAAGGCATTAGATAGAATGGGGGAGAGGCGAGAAAAATCAATACCATCTGGTTTTCCCAGTCATCTCTCTAAAGGCAAAGTCTCAATTCATCCTTTGCTTTTAACCCTCTATCCCCTTAAGTTTCTCCAAGCAGGTGAAAAAAAATTGAAATATGCTCAAGTTATTATATGATAATGACCAAATGCTTTTAGATAGTACAGAGTTAAATATCACTAATCCACTTCTAAACATTTCATCTTTCTACTAGATGAACTTTTTTTTTTAAACATTTCAGCAGCAAGTAACACTTTTGTTCTACACCAGAGAAAATAAAACTAGCACAAGAGGCTAGGGGATACTGCAGCAGTAGCATGTAGCCAACTTGAGAAATCCCAATACTTGCAAACAGCAGCTGTTTGGGATTAAAAAGAAATATGGCACTTTGTAGCATCATCTCTACAACAACCTGTCTGAAAAGATGACAGTATTGTTCCCAGCAACATTTAGCTGTGGTTCAATTTCAGCGTCCTCAGCAGTAATGTAAGCTATTTTCATGGATGAAGGCTTGCACATACATTTTAAAGAACTTAAATCATTCTCACTTAAAAAAGCATAGATAAAAACAATAAATCTGTAAGATGAACGAGAAACTTCCCTAAACCCTGACCAAATGCACTAATAATTCACACCCCTTCTGAAACAGAATATGGTTCATTACAGCAGAATTTAGTAGAAGTGCAGGTACTTTTCTAAATCTGACCATCACTTGCTCCCACATGTGAAGGAAAAAGCAAACTCACTTGAATATTTACTATTAGGTAACAAATGTTTGAATAAATTGGATATTAAGAGTACAAGTATTGACAGTAAATACCTGAAGCTCTCAGGCAGTCGAATGTGAAAAGCTTTGAGCATGAAGTTTCTAATGTACCTTTGTACTAAAGCCCACTCCACAACTCTTGAACAGATCTCAAGATTTCAGAGAGATCTTAAGTACATAAAGCGAGCTTCTAAATAGCAAGGAACAAGAATAGCTAGAAGTGGAGAATTAAGCCCCCAGGAAATGGTGACAAATTTCTGAAATGTTTGCCCTAAAAGTAACTTGGTGTGCCTGTAAACCCTCTGTAAAAGAATTAAAAATAAAATTATGTATATCTACAGAAAACATCTATTAGAGCCTGGAATTGTCCAGGTTATGTTTATCCTTGCAATTTTCTTCTGTCCATTTGTGTGTCAGGACATATTTTAATTACCTCATCTCATTATCTATTTACTTTTTCTTTTAAAGACTTTTAACATTCAAAATGCTCAAACATCTATCCAAGATATCCTTTTTATATTTACTAGGTGAGAGGCTCCTAAGTAGCACATAAAACAAAAGAAGGTACAAGTGAAATTGTCTGCTAAGCACTGCTGTATAAACCAACATAGAAGTTCATTTATCAATTAAAATATCAAAGTATTTTTGTATTTCTTTCACGTCTTAAAAGAAATGTTATCTGAATTGTGCAGCAGGTAATCAACCAATTCAAGTTAGCATTTTTATATTTGTTACAAATAAAAATTGGAGGACCACATTCTACAGTAAAATGACTTATCCAAATGTGTGACTCAACAACAGTGTAGTTGGTTTTAAAGCACACTTTAAACAATGGAGTGAACTTGACAGAGCAGCAAATTATCTTAGAGTTGAGGGTTTTGATTGGTTTTGTTGGGGGGGTAGGAAAAGTGCATTTTCACTTGTGTAAAAAATGAAGCAAGGCACATGCAAAATCTTTAAGAACACAAACTTTGCTACTCAGTTTGAAAGAAAATGCTTCTAGATTCCAAACAGTACACCACAATATGAAGCAGGAAGTAAACTAACATTTTAAAATCTTCTTTACTGAAGAAAAACTAGAAAGTTTCACAGCCAAATTAAGACTACAGTTTTAAAATAATTTATTCAGTCACATAAATACTTTGTAACATTTGCATGTTCCCTTTTTCACATCCTTGGCACACAATATAGCTCTTAACTTGTACAAAACTAGTGTAAACATCCATGGAAAACAACATGAAAGGAAAGCTGGTCGACATACATAAAAATTCAATAAATAGCAAAAGGAGTGAATAACTGATGGTAAAGATCATGTAATTTCATTTAAATGTTTAATTAAAGGAACTTTAAATTTTTTAAAAAATAGTGAATTAAAACTGCATTTCCATCTTTCTACCATTTTTGCATTTAATCAGATACACAATAACAATTCTTTAGTTCAAATTCTTGAATGAACAACAGCAACTCAATGCAGTTGTATTATATGAGGCCTTGACAGTTTTGGTTCACATACAGAAGGTTACAAAACAGTATTTGCAAGTTAGTGGCTTTGGACAGTACAACTTCTGAACTCCTACATCTCATTCCAACACGACATTAAGATTTGCCTTAATGAGCATTAGTGTATAATCTGTTCTTGATAAAGACGACATCAGACAGATGCTGTCGGACACCTGGGTAATGCTGAATGTGGTTGAACCAACGGGACACATTAAGGTATTTCTCCTTTTCTTGCACTGTGAGGTCCACCTGCATGGGGAATAAAGACAAGGCACCAGTAACACCAGGCACTGCATCATTAGCGTCATAACATGTGGTAAGGTGAAATAAAAGTGGATAGTTTTACAAATCATTTAAACTCAAATATGTTGTTACAGTCCAGCAATATTCTAGCCTAATTTCACACAGTAAAACTCAAGCCCATAATATGTATACGGACTTTTTAATTTACTCAAATGAACAGACCTGGAGGTGGAATATACATTTGCATGACAAAGAGGGTGGAAAAGCTTGCATGAATTAAATGCATCTCTCTATTCATGGGCTCAGCATACAGTACTGGGAGGTGCAGGATGCACAACCCTTTCATGTTCATTTAGCAGACAGTCTTGTCTCACAGGCAAAGTGACTACTTCATGTGTCAAGGTGTATTGTAAGTACAGGAGTAAGCTTTTTCCAGGCAATTTCAGACTGGATAGGATAACTGGAAGTTGTTTTGTATGACTACTGCTCAAAATGGAATAGTTCCTAAGAACCAGCGTAACTTAACTGTTCAAATCTGCAAGTTCACATTATTAAGACAGCAACGTCACGATTCAAATTAAAACAGTCAAACTGGAAACCTGTCCACACAAAACAGCTTCAAGATCAATCAGGAAGAAGTCTGTAACTATCACACTATTGCAATAGCTCCTTGTCACAGGAATTGTGGCTAAGATTAATGCAGAGCTTCAAGCCTATCTTTAATCAGAGGACTGGCTTAGGTAAAGCTATCTACAGTTACAGATCCAAATTCTACATTTCAAATTCTTTCAAGTTTAGGTCAGCAGCATCCTCAAAGCTTTACTACAAAATTTGTTATTACTTTGAAGTCTTTCAAGCCAGCTGTAGAACTATTCCCATCTTGTATCACCTGTATTACTATTCTTGACTAGCAATTTTATGTCTTATTTCTCTGTAATCAAGTTGGCTTACCAGTTTAGACCTGATATCTCTTTTCTCACATTAACATATTACAACTGAATTACAAATGGGGTAGTCCTCAAAACAGACTACGAAACCTGGATCAGGAACTAAATGTGATCCTCATATCAACTACCCTATCCTATCTCCCCAATACTGAAACCAATTAGTGCAGGATTCACCTCACTTCGTTTTCAGTTAGCCAAGTGAACCATCAAGCTTAACTTAAATCTTTACAATGGCTGCAGTCAATGAAAAAGGACACATCTGTAGAGGACAGTTCTAACAGACAAATCACTAATACTTTTCATGTTTAGATTTCTAAAGCTAACCAAGGTTAATCTCCTCCAAAGCTAAACAGATGGCATATTCCTTATGCTTTGTTCTACAAACACTAGATTTTATGGATGTTGCAGGTTCCCTGGAAATTTGGTCTTGGGCACAAGATAGGTGGAAACAAATCTGTTTCAACAAACTTTGGATCACAGGAAGAGCTACACATACTCATTTACACATATTCAGGTGTACGAGTAAAAAGCTGCTCTTCAAACCCAAGTCTTATGTTAAATTTCACCTTGTGACACACCACCCTTTTGATTTCAGGAGCTGCCTATCAGATTTGCTGCTTGTCCTTGCTGCTCTCTCACACAGCCCAGCATTTGGCTTAGAACCGG
Source organism: Aleadryas rufinucha (assembly GCA_013397815.1). Lineage (NCBI taxonomy): Eukaryota > Metazoa > Chordata > Aves > Passeriformes > Aleadryas > Aleadryas rufinucha. The sequence goes on from VZTH01002031.1 coordinate 412,287, forward strand.
GAAGCTTTAAACATGTAGCAGCAAAAGAGAATGTCAGGATATACACTAGAAGATGATCCAGTGGAAAAATAGTGAGGAAGAAGAATTTCAAGGAGTTGTAGAAAGGAACTCTAAACCAATGGAACATAGCATTAAAGCTCAATTAATGGGAAGTTAAGAGCATAGTAACTGCGGCAGCAGCAAAAAAGCAGAGATCTTGCAGCTGTCCCTAAACCCAAGTAGCTGCTCTTCCTAGGGAACGCACCTGCCAGAATACAAGCACAGCACTACAGATGTATTTCTGTAACAACTTCTGCCATTTTGTACTGTTATGAACCCCAGCTCAGGCAGTATGAGAAAATCTGCTTTTCTTGGTGCTGGCATGGAAATGTAAACACTATTCCTAGAGTTGTATAGTCTGATAGAAATGCACAGAAAAACCATGAAAACCAGCCACCTATTTTTGCTGATCTAGAAATATAAGAGAGTTTTTGGCAATTAACCAAGTGAATAGCACTAACCAGAACAGCACTAACAAAGGGGGAAAAAAATCTACAATTTTTAAAGGCATTACAAATGAAAAGTGGAAGCTATTGTAATATAACACTGTTTCACAAATTGCCTGAGTTTCTGCAAGTGCAGTATATTCAGGAACGAAAAAATGCAGTACCATTTAGGGAAAGATGCTTTTGAGCACCTGCAGTGTGTTATAACTAATGGTAGTGGGATGCTGATGCTTGATATGATGCTGTAGAACCACTTACAAAGTAACACAGTGCGTGAAAAGAACAATGTGTGTACTCTAAGGAAATCTAAAACTACAGGAAGTAAAGAAAAGTATTTAAGTATGAGCAAATACTAAAATACCGAAACTTTAAGTTCCTTGAGTTTACAATGACCTTTTTCAAAGTCTTTAATGGGTAAGCACCTGGTTATGGAAAGGCAGAGCAAAACTTTAGATTTTGCAGCAGATACAGTATTTTCTTCCCATAATCTTTTACTGGTAATTCTTAATCTTCACGTTTCTCCAACGTAAATCAAAAATAAAAGTCTGGAAAACCAGTCCTCTTTCATTCTGTTAGCATAGTGAAAAAACATCTGAAGGGCAAACCAGACAGCTATGCTAATAATAAAACCCCTTTTTGTACTCTATGCACAACAAGCAAGATATTTTTACTTATTTACATAATGTACTCTATCAGTGAAATATATTAAAAAGCACTTTGTGGCATGCTCTACTTTTTACTCAGAACATAACTCTTAGGTTAATTGTTTAGAGATCACTTCCATGGCATTTTTTACAACATTTTGTTAGATGGGTATTTTCTGTTCTTCCTCATTAAATTAGATAATTCCCCCAAGTTAAGAAAGGCTGCTGTTCTGCTGTTAAAATAATTATTTGCTATTAAAGCAATTATTTTAATAGCAAAGAAGCAGACACTTAATTTGATAGGCTTTTTTTTTTTTCCATGTCATGAAAAAAAGTCTTTTTCTTCCACCACAAAGCTCACTGAGGGGAACCAAGGTGGTTATCATACAATGCAACTCTAAGAGTTTCTGAAAGAGCTAAAAATACACAAGCTTTAATTATATTTTCTTTCTGTAGCATTGGGGATGCAGGCATAAAGTCCCATTCCCACACCCTGCATGTCATGGAAAATCTAAAAATACCTGCCTACATATGAAGCTCTTCAGCATCAAGAAAAGCATAGGATACTATCTGACTTTTTAAATCTAGCCTTTAGATATGGGAGAAAAAGCCCAACAGCTGGATGGTGTATTTCATGACATTCATGTCCTTTCACAGTTTTGTCTAATTTTCTGATGTTAAAGGAGTAAGCTTAAAATTACATCTTTTCTTTATGTTAAAACTGGTTTTTTTTGCAATTTAGTTTAAGAACTATTTTTAGCATCATTGCTTAGAAAAGCCTGTTACCTCAGTACTAAAATAAGCAACATATCAGTGAATATTAACAAAAATTAATGGCAATTTGTTTATTACAGGAAATGTTCCTTATGGAAAAAGTAACTCCAAAATAAACTACTATTGTAGTCTCATTATAGTTCAATATTAGTAGTTCTGACTCAAGGACAACAGATTAGTGTTTTGTACTTGATCATATTCAGTTTGACCCCAAAATTTTGACGGAGGCTTCTTCCATTTGGAGGTATAAACTTCACCCATAAGAAATTTTCCAGACCTTATTAAAGAAATTTTCAAGTCAGACATATAGATTTGAGACCAATTTGTTGGTTTTGACATTTTTGAAGTATAAAAGCAGATCAATCATCATATTGATTATTTCTCTAGAAATAGAACTGGACTTGTGCTAGTCAAAAATATTTAAGAATGAAGATATCTGAAAACTTTTAAAAAAATAATTTAAAATAAAAACCAGATATGAAAACAAGTTCATTACCACAGGGGGAATTTAATGCTTACGGATTGCCAAGCTAACCTCAAGCAATGCTTCTAAATCCATGCTTTCTCTGCAATCTATGCTTTAACCTACTAGAACTTCATATTTATGCACATATGTATTTCTGTAATTGAAGTGTCTATAAGACAACAACATTAATATTACATACACAGAGACATCCATTATATATGACAATGTAGATCACATTGATTGAAAAGGCAGTATCAAACATTACACTTTTTGGGTGTTTGTGACCTATATGATGATGCAGAACAATGTGTACTATTTAGTTCCTGCCTTATTACTAAGCCTGTGTATTTCTAATTAAAAGACTCAAAAGAGATTGTCTGCAAAAAGCCTGAAACACTACCTGTGAATCTGATTCTCACTAATTAAAATAATAATTATTTTCCCACAATATAGATTTTTAAACACATTGCACTATTGTGTTTATTAAGATAACTAGAAGGGACAGGGAGAATGAAAGGCAGGCACACAACTGCAGAATTAAGAGTTGCTGCTGTTCAGTAGACAAACTGATTAGTCAGGTCAAATGGATAAGCCTGAACAGTGAAGAATCAGACTCCAGAACCCCTCCTGGATAATGGGAAGGGCAACAGGAAGGTGGGAGGAGGGACTGAATACAAGGATGCATGATCTATACTCAGAAACACCAAGATACCACAGGTAAAGGACTGAGCAATAGGATTGGTTGGTCTTAAAAACTTTTCCAATGAAATGTGCATCAGAAGGGCTTTAAAGTTTTACTACTCAGCTTATTCATGATGATTGTGGTATGTCAGTAATATTTACTGTATCTTATCACTAATGTCTGTGTTAGCATGTAGTTTTTAGTCTATAAAAAGCAGAGATTACCCTTAAAGGTATTACCAGTAACGTTTTCAGATCAATTTTCTAGACAACTTGATGGACAGCAAGATCTGTGGGTTTGCCCTATGCCCCACGTCTCCCATTTTAAACTCCTTTCTTAAAGCATTATAGGAAACATGTATTGATATTTTGCACAAGGCTTAGTTGAAGCAGTGGTGGATAAGACAAACTGCTTCTCTGAACCACATCACATGAGGAGATACAGCAGCTTTCCCTGCCTCCCCCATAAAGCTTAGGGCAGAGCACCAGCTCTGGACATACTCTCTTCCGATTGCAATAAAAATAAAAAGAATAATAATTAAAAAAATTATAATTTAAAAAACTCCCAAACCCCTACAAAATTCTACAGTTCAAGATCCTGCCTCTGTATGTTAATCAATTCTGAAACCTTCAAAATACATGTAATTCCTAGTTAGTAGCTTCTAGATTTTCATATTTATTTAGACTAGTTACCCCGTTGCTTGCCCTTTATACCCTTCCGATTCAGAAAATTACCTTCCATGAAATCAAACATTTCAGAAACAGATGCTGTACTATAAACTTGTCCCAAGTAGTGTCTGGATGGTTGCAGGCACCCAGGAGCACCAAGTCATTTGTTTTTACCATCTGTTCTATTTCCCAAAGCAATAACTTGTATCTTTTCTTCTTGATTAGGTGGTCTACTCTAGAGCAAACTCAAAATTTAAAATATGCTTGGATTTTCCCCTGCCTAAGTTTTTTTTAAAAAGTCTCATTTGCACTCGTACTCTTACAGAATATACAATCATATTTTTAGAAAGTAGTTATGATTTTTTATAATGCCTGCATATTTTATGTGAAAAGTAACCTATTCTGACACTGTAGTCAACACATCTATCCTACTACTTGAGATATTTTACAAGGCAAATATGATTTAACAGAATTAATCCTATGTGACCTACTCTAGCATGTTTTCAAAAACCTGAAACGAAGCTTCCCTTCCCTCTCCTCTGCTTCACACTCATTTGAACTTTAGCTCCTGGACAGTCAAGATACAGACACATAAGTTCTCTTTCATTTCTGGTAGTATTTCACTACTTGATTCCCCCTCCCCTCTGCTTTCATTTTAAAATGTAGTATTCTTCCACACTTCTCCCAGAGCTCTGCTTTTAATTGTATAAAAGTAACCATTCACGCAGTTGACTGAATTCAATTCTCAGACACACATGCATTTGTCAGAGGCATCTTCTAATTATCCTTACTCCCCCCCCAATTTTCTAATGCAAAACTGACTGATTTCATCTTCTCCCAAGAATTTAGTAGACCTTTTTGTATAAGCACTTTGGTTTCTTCCCACTCCAGAGAATGACAACAGCTCATTTACAAACATATTCCAGCCATCAAAATGCAAATAGCTTCTACTGTTTTATCTTTAAATTAACAGTTGGGGTTCAGAACTGAAGGTGCACCAATTTTTAAGCACTTCATAGTAGCCTGAGCTAACTACAAAGAATCTCAACATCTTCCCCACTCAGAACAAACTTATTTTTATTTTCTTTTTTTTTTAACTTTTCCTCCTAAGCACCAGCTCCCCATGTTATTTTCATACTATGTACCTTATCAAGTGTTATCACTCGAGTCTTGAAACACAAATGACAATTTGTTAGGGCTCAAACTTTTTTATATGTATTCATCCTTCAGGAGCTTAATTTATATGCATTTGTATTTCTCTAATACTAAGGAAGTTAGTGCTTTCAGTTCTGACACATCCTTTCAGCTTCATTGATCTATTTCCCCATGTAGTTCTGTGAGCAGTCATGTTTCAGACTCAAACAGGCAAGAATCCTCAATCCTAGAAACACAGGGATAGGTTTCATCCTTGCTATATTTTACAGAGGAAACTGAAGCATTCTGACACCACAGGTCTTTTGACAGATCCATAGCTACATATTAAAGAATAAAATGAAAAACTTAAAAACAAGTTTTATTTTCCTCTGTTCTGGTCCCCGTCATTGTTCAGTTCAGCAGGTCAACTTCTACAACAATAAAATGCCCTTTAGATAATTAACAATTATGATACTTGTACATATAAAAATGATGCAAGTAATGCTTACCATAATATGATGCAATCCATAGTACATCAAAATGTCTGCTAAGGTAAAAATGTTTCCTGCAAGGTAGACTTTATCTTCAAGGTGCATGTTAAGATCCTAAAAAGGAAGAAGTCATTATATTGCTGTAATATTGACCTTATGAAACAATATATTAAGGCAGCTGTTAAAAATAATAGAAACTTCCTCTGGAGACCATGCATATAAAATAAACACCAGTTTTAAATTATCCCAACTCGGCAAAAAAGACAAACAAGAAAAGAAGAAAAAATTCTAGAAAGTAAGTGACAAGATAATAAAATAAAATATCATTCTTTGACAGTGAGAATTAGGTGAAATTTAAATGCTGGTCTTTGAAAATAGTGCTTTATATCTAGTGAAATTTTTGTAAATGCAAATGCAATTTATTTTAGGCTGACTCCACAGAAATACTTTCAAGTCTGTCTTTTCTTGGCTTCAAATTACTGAAATTCCAAAATTAAAGAGTTGTGTATTTACTATGAGTGCAAATTCAAATGTTTAACATTTGATTAGTTGAAAATGCAGTCCCTATGATAAAAGGACAGCATACTGTTCTTCCAGCAGCAGCTATGCCTGTCCTCCAGGACTCTGTGCAGCTGGTCAGCAAGGTTCTGGAACTCCAAATGTGTAAGAACCAGGGAAGCACACAGGCACAATGGGGTGAGAGAAAAGGTGTTTCAAGCTTAATGCTGGAAACTTGATACCCATCAGCTGTTATCACTTGACACCTGCTTTTACTAATGTTGAAATCACTGCTAGCAATTCTTTGTGACTGATATTGTCAATTCAGCTGCTGTCCAAGTCTCCAAGAGAGCATTTCAGAATTTTAAGATCATCTCTCAACTGTTCCAGATTAGAGGCTATGAGGGTAGATAGCAGGAGGCTTCCATTTAGGTTCAGTAAATAATTATTTAAAATGTCTATTAACAGAAAGACCCATTTTCATGGCTTTTTGTATGCAACCATTCTCTGCCAGAAAACAAGAGGCTGACAGGCTCAGTGTTGCTCAAGTTTATCAGTTCTGAGGACACAGGCATCACACATCAGCTCTACCTCTTTACCTGTCCTTCCTTTTCTCCAAATCTTACCTACTTGTAATCCAATTTATGCACCTTTCTGATCCCTACTGTCCTCTAAAGAAATGTAACAACAAATGAAATTACCTACTTTAACCCCGATCCCAGCATAAGCCACTAATATTTACAATATTCTTTTCAGACATGTACAAAAACAGTTTCCCAGCTTTTCCTTGGATTTGGAAACTCTCCTTATCTGAAAGGAAAAAAAGGAGCACACAACATCTGCTTAAGCCACTCCCTCCCCCTGCCCTAGAAACAGAGGTAAGCAGCTTAAACAGAACTAACATTTCTAAAAATTTTATTTTTTTCAGTCTCAATTACAGCACATTCCATTTTCAGACAACTTCTAATTGAAAAAAAAAAAAAAATGTGTCGGGCAAGGAGAAGGGGGTTAATAATCAATGAACAACTGAAAAATTATATTTGGCCTAAAGCATTTGGCACTTTTTTGTGGTTACATAATTTTACTGATACAGAGATATCCTATGGTACATATATTGAAAATAAACCAAGACCAAAACACAAAAGTAAAATGTTGAGACTTTAAGACATCTAATCTTGCATTTGCTTTTGACAAGTTCGACTCCATTAAGCCACCTTACTATTCTTCGATGACCTCTTCATGACAGGACTCCTGTTCTTCTGTAATATTTAAATATCCCCATGTCTGTTTTGATTTCTTTTATTAGAGCAAATCAGGAAAAAATATTAACCCCTGCATAGTTAAAATTCTGTAAGGTCAACTGCCCCGGGCTATGTAGCTTCTTTTCGTTAGACTGGTTTGCTGCTTTGTTCATGTTAGTTAGCACTCAAATTACTTCAAACATGTAACTACAGTTCTGTGGAATTTCCTACGAACAACACAAAGGCAAACACAATATTAAGAAGAAAAATCTTGCAGGAAGACAAAACCCCCAAACCTAGAGATTTAGTTACTAGGAAAAAAACCCTATAAACTCGCCTGTTTTGAAACAAATTCTCTGACCAGCATTTTCCATTTTAATTAACCAGAAATTCCACATGCATTATAATGAAAACTAAGACCACTGAAATGATATCTTCTCCCCCCTCCTCCCCTGTTCTTCTTAGCTTAGGCTATGGAATCAGGATTTTGTAAAGTAAAAAGCTCATTATCTCTGAAGGTACCATCACCACAGTTATTTCCCTGCTCAAAATTTTGGATTTCTGCATCAAAGAAATTACAGCATGCTAATTCTGAGTTTTATATTGCACATGTACACTCAAAATACTCACCAATTTAAAAATCCTAAAACTTTAAAGGCAAGGTAAGCCATTACAGCGTGAACAATTATTTATTCTGGTTCATCAAATTTTATGAAGTCAGTTAACTGAGCAAATTAAATTTGACAAAAATGGTTTAGTCTTGTATAAATTAGCATTAGTTTACAATTTGGGTTTTGAACATGTACTTTCCTCCCCTAAAATACAGACAGACATTCTGATTTTATTCTGCAAGTCACGCTAATTCAGAAACACCACAGTATTTTTTTTTCCATGTGCATTAGGCACATTTAGTTAATCTTGCCTCATGGGTTATGCTTCCCATGGATGATTATATTACTGGCTAATAGCCAAATGTGCTAAAATTCCTGAAAGTCAAGTTTGCTTAAGTGACCACAGTATTAAAGTGAAATAGTGTTCCTGTCCTGGAGAGATTAATGAAAATATGAACACAAAACTGTACAGAATTTCTATTACATGCAGGAAATTCAGGTCTGCTGGCTGTCATTTGAATCATTAGCCTTTTATGTACTGAAAGCCACTACTTAAATGAATTACATATATAGAAACCCAGAACTAAAAGACAAAGGTAGTCCTGGAAGTTGCTTGTAACTATATAAACTTACTGTTGCAATCCCTCAGGAAACTCTCAAATTTCAGACAGGTACTTAAGGCATAGCTGCATTACAATGCATTAATGTACACTGAAAACCAGCAGCAATTCAAACACCATTTTTGGGTATGAGGGGGGAAAAAAGCAACAGAAAGAAGAATTTTTGCATTATTTACGGACTAACTGATGGATTTCCATTTGCTTGTTCCATGGGAAAAAAAAATCCAATTTACAGCCCATATCTAGCAACAGCTCAACACATCTCATTCACAGCATACTTCTGACCACCCCCCCAGTATTGCTTACTGCCTGTTAAATATGCAATCCAATGGCCTGTAATCCATTTAATCTGCTCAGGCCACTGAATCCCTGCCAGTCACCACAAGTTGTGACGGTGGGTTGGATGAGGAACAGTTGCTTCTTAGGACAACTCAGGAGCTTCCAACGGACCTAATCACACTGATTTTGTTCTGGATATTTTGCCCACAACACCCTGCTGGTGTGTGTGCTTCCCTTACACACACAAGCACGTCATGCCCTTTCAGTCAGCAAGATTCCCGAGGTCATTTATGCCCTAAATGCCTTTATGTCTCTCACACCATGCAAAGACAAAAAGCTGAGCACTCTCAAATGCTTCAGGAAAGCCCCTGACAGTGCAGAACCCAAGAAAGGGTTTCTGCAGCCATATCCAAGAAAAGCAGAATTACACTTTTGGTACACAGACACATTTTTAATTCTCATGTAAGACTCCTCTCTAACTGGCAAACTGTGAGCTAAACATGGTCTGAAAGACTACTATATACAACATACTGAGTTTCCTGTAAAAGACAGAAGGAAAATAATCTACAAATGTTGCTGCAATAATCAAAATTCAATCTTTAAACCTGTAAGTATGCAAAAATATCCTGGTGCTAACAGAAGGGGTAAAGAAGTGAACAAGGAAAACTGAAATTTGAAAATGTTTGCTGGACAGGCTTGCCAAAGCAGTGAAGCATCCCATTCAGAACTCTCAAAAAACAGTGTACAGAACTATGGATTAATGGCATGAACAGAGCATGGATTTATCTACTTTCGTACCTGTGTAAACAGTAATTTTTCAAGCAAGCACATTAAATAGGAATTACAGCTCTCTTATTCAGATTTGTAATTGGATTTTATCATTACAGCCAGGCAGCAGAGGAGATGGGGATAAAGCTAATTGAAATCATGGAATACTGTTTTGTATGAGACACAAAGTAGTACACAAAAATTCTTAGTTATAATTATCCTTCAGAGACCAGAGGTTTCTACATTGATGTGGATAGTTTTTTATGAATTTAACAAGCTACCAGTTATTTGGCAGAAGTTTCTGAAGATAGCATGTGAGGGGGAAAGAATCCTCAGGTTTAAAATACCTAAAATTGATAAAGCAGAGACATTAAAATCTCCTGAACAGCATTCACTAACATCTAAGTAGACGTTTAGATGGCACAAAAATTCTCAATTCCTTCCCTGAGAAGCAGAAAAAACACTAGTTATCCTGCATGACAACTCAGAAATTTTCCAATTTTTTTTTTCCTATGCAGCTTAATTTACCACCAACTAAACATGAAAGAAACAAAATATTATACTCTTTTATCCTGTGGAAAAGAAAGTTAATATAATGCACTGAATATTATGCTATCACTGCTATCGATATTCATTATTCTTACATATCTGCTGAGGAACAGATATGGAGCAAAAGTACTGGGAGCAAAAGTACTGCTTCCATTTATTTTGTCCAGCACAGAAGCACAAATCAAAATTAGACAAAACTCAACAAGCCCTTTTATTGGCCCATTCTGAACAGCGTGGCATTTGCTCTGAATGAATACAAAAACCCTGGTTGAAATGGTCTGTTCCACCATTATTTTCCTGCCAAGTAACAGCTTTAGGCAACACGTTAGTAAGAACAATTTAACAACCTATTTTCGTAAAGCAAACAGAAAATCCTTCCTGCTCAAATTAACAAACATGAAGCCAGTTATTTACTGACATTTTGTAGAACCACATCAGTTAAGGGTTAAATTGAGGCAGCCTAAAGTTTATAGCAGAAGTGACTGAACCGTTTTTGGCGCAGCTTATTATAAATCGTGGCTCTAGGCTGCAACTGTCCCAAGACTGCCATTGTGTATTCCAGACACGTTGTAAAACTACAGCCTCAGACTTCCCTCCCTATTTTAGTTTTTCTTTTTTTTTCACCCATACTCCCTTTTGGCACAGTATACTTTAATGGTAGGCTGCCCCTTTTCTGATTAATCATAGTGGCAAGAGAACAAATTACAAAAAGAAGCCCTTAATTGCTATACTACGCAATTATTAGTACTGAAACAATTCCACAGCAGCCTTGTGTTAAAATAAATTCTGGTTATTCAACACTTGCTAAAGAAAAAATTTCCACAGAAAAACTTTTAAATGGTAATATTAGACTGCACTTCCAGGCAGAGATTCTCTCTTGAGTAACACTGTTTCTCAGAAAGGAAATTCTGCTCTGCTTGGAAACACTTGATTTATCTACATATTTGTATTTCAGCATATTGTCTTTTCTACACCGCCAGTGTCAATAAGGCCAAAGCTGAAAAGAGATCCCGGCTTCAAAAGGAGACTGCCATATCTCTGCATCTGGTTTTAATGCTCCAAGGCAGTTCTGCAAATACTCACACATATGCACTGACAATGCAGGTATCATCACTAAAACCATCCTGAGCAGATGAATTTTGTGATAATAAGACAGAAAACTTGCTTTTGGTTTTTATATGATAGAAAGGCAAGAAAGGTAAATGGAAGTTAATTATTTGTTCTCATACGGTCTTCTCACAGTTCGGGAGAACAAAAAGCATCACAAGTTCCAAGTTCGTTCAAAGAATGACTGAAACTGTGTCACACTTGTCATAAACGTTTAGACAATTGGGACCTCCAAGGGCCACCTCATCACATCACAGCTAAACCTGAAGTTAAACCCTGATTAGTCAATGCCTCCTTCAATCAAGTTCTAAAAATCCTAAAGGGTAGACAGTTTTCATGCAGTATCTGTAGAGTAACCACAACTGTGAAGCTTTTGATAGCATTTGCACACAGAAAGTAACAGCAGAGATGTTACAAAAAGAGAAGCAATGTAAACAAACTCATGATTAACCAACGGAACATATTCCCCAGATACAATGAACACCAAGATAACTCAGATTATTTGGGGCTCAAGTGAGAGAAATGGTTCTTCAGGATTTTCACCAGGTTGGTAAAACAGTCATGATAGTCCTCAAGATCAAGAGGGCTGTCAGCTCAAAGAGTAACAAAGTTTCGCTTTGTATCATTTCAAGATGCAAGATTTTCATTGATTTTAAGTAACAGCGTGTTAACGATGATCAGTTTATCTTTGGTTTATGCACACCTTGCAAAACCTAGAAGTATTATGTTCTGCCAGCTTTAAGTAGAGTCAACCTTGCAGCTCAAAAAGTTATTTCTAAACTCAGACTCACTGGCAGCACTGAGCAATGTAACTCTCCATCTAAAACATACTTTCAAAATTAGAAAAAATAAACACTTAAAAAATTGATCAAATTTCACTACTCTTTTATACACTTTATAAACAGTGCTCAACAGTGTACAGCAAATTTTCTCTTCAAGTTGTTCCCACAAGACCGCAAAAATACTAATTACCAGTTGCAAGGAGTAAGAAGGAAAATACAGTAAGCTTTGCTATCTGCTCCTTGTCATTTGGCTGCTCAAACAACAGGGTGACCTTCGAGATTCTCTTTTCTGCTTCCACCTGTTTAAGAGGAAGTAAGCTTCAGCCTACAAGAAAAGTTTAATAACAGCAGACCAAGGACTCAACACAAAGTAGCTCAGTGTGAAGGGCAGTTTGGTAGAAGGTGCTTTATGATTCTACTTTTCACACACAATTCTGTCCAGTACCTCCTTTTAGCATCAATACCAATTACCACAGCATCAACTATGGCCTGTATCCCATAATTGTCAAATCAGTAAGAATAGCTCTTAAAACAATCAGCAAAGTGTTATCCTGGAATGCAACACCAACTTGCTTATAACCAAGGGCTTATGAAGACAGTAAGAAACTGGCACCTCACAGAGGCAGTTGAACAGTCTCTAACTGGAACATCCTTCATAATTTACAGCCTTACAGCCATTGAGCACTGCAAGAGCTGTGCTTCATATATTTTACAGTTATAGCTGTTTTCCTGTTTCAGGTTGTTGGGGTATTTTTGTCAATAAAAGTGAAAAGCAGCAAGAGGAATAACAGCCAGTACTTACTGATACTGTCAAGCCTTTAGCATTTGTTCCGTTTTATTAACTGAATACTCATACACACATTAGCACTGTAATCTTCAAGGTCTAGCCACTTTAAAATTCAGTGGCAAGGTAATTAAGTACTCCTTACCTTCAGAACTGTTCTAGTATCTTCCTTACTGGAGCCTCCATTTACTCGAGTCACTCTGTATTCCAACCACTGCTGCACTACAGCTTTCTCCTCGGCAGTGTTTCCCAGCAGCTGGTCTTTCCTAGCCTGCCTGACCAGGTGGGCAGCAATGGTCATCAGCCCTGTCAGCCCAGGGCCATTGTTGGTTTGGAGAACAGGAACCTAAAAGTGGAAACAAAAGTGTAAGACTAAACAAATAATTAAAGAAAGCAGTCTCTACATGAATGACTACTGCTTTTTTACATTCCCTCAAAAGGACTTTTGAAGCAATATATCAGAATTTAGAAGCATTCATGGTAAAGGTAGTGCCATCTAAACCAAGTCTGTGTTAACTTTTTTCTCTTTGGGGTGTTTTATTTTCAATTCTTACAGAAGAACATGAACAAACCAAGACACCTCTAGCTCCAATTAAGCAAATTCTGCCACTATTAGTCAGAAGTAACATTGCTTGTTCTAACCCTGGCAGAAATCTTATTAACTGACTTCTAACTCGTTTTCAGATTCAGCACTCTGACTTAAGACTGCGAAAGCAGTAGCATCCAACTTCTCTCTGAGCAAGCAGGCTGCAGTAACCCCACCTCTCGAAAAGCTTATTCCTACTTACTGCTCCATTCCCAAATGCCCTGACAGCTCACTGGTACCAGGAGAACAACACAACACACCTCCAGCTTTAACCACGTCTTTGTGAGTGACAGCAGCACATGTTCAACTGCGGGAAAGGAAACTGAACTGCCACCTCAATAAATTGAGTGAACTGAAACTCACTGCAACAGGCTGAGGACCATTCTGTCATTTACGACATAAAATGAAGGAAGCTGATTAAACACAACACTTTTTCTTTTAAAGTATTTGACCACACAGAGGAGTCTTATTTAATATAATTCAGACTTATTTAATATAAGGTGCAAGTTGAAAGCATAATACTATTTTCATAGTTGTATCGAGAGTCTTTGACTACTATTAAGTTTTTTTCCACTGAGCATGCTGCCAGAAAAAGCTGCAGACAGATCTAGTTACTTGAATTTTTCAGCCTTATGCTTATGTACAGTAATAGTGCTAAAATACCAGTTGGGCTGTAATAATTAAGTAATTAAGGCAGCTTTTGCAACTGAAGAATATATATAGATATTCAGGACTCTAATCATAAAGTCAATTAAAAAATCCCAAAACATAAGGCAACTGCAGAGCTTCATTTCTCAACCAACCTTCTCCAGGAGGGAGGATCACACAAATGGCTCACAAATTTGTGACACTCCCAGCTCCGTATTACATATGTCGTGCCTCAGGTGCCTCTTAAACCATGGAAGCTAATGTTTCCATACAAACTTTGAAACATTAAGACATCTAGAGCCATAGAATCGTCAAGGTTGGAAAAGACCTTTAAGATCATCCAGTCCAACCATCCACCCAGCACTGCCAATTGCAACTCCTAAATCGCCTCACCCAGTGCCACACGCAGACATCTCTTAAACATCTCCAGAAGTGGTGACTCCAGCACCTCCCTGGGAAACCTATTCCAATGCCTGACCACCACAAGAAGGAAAAAATATTTTCTAGTATCTAATCTGAATCTGCCCTGTCTCAGCTTAAGGCCATTTCCTCTGGTCCTCTCACTGCAGGCACAGTAGATGTACCGGCCCCCACCCCACCACAACCTCCTGGCACGTAGGAGTGCTTTAAAAGAATAACATTTAAGTCAACACGTCCTTACTACAAACATGTTCCTATTACTAAAACACCATCATTTTTTTTCCATAGATATTCTGTACTACTCCAGGATAGCACAGACATAACTCGCACAAGCACAGGAAAAGGAGACTGGTGAAAGAACAAGTATATGTCAAGCCGAAATCCCTTCCACGACACATTATGATACTTCCCACAAGCAGAGGAAAAGGGTTTCCAGAACCTACAGGCTCGCAGGCAGCGAGGCCCTACAACACCCACAACATATGTGGGTTGGTGAAGGAAGGGCTGGAGGGAGCACAGGTGAGACCCTGCTCAAGGAGCTGTCGGCTGGTATCTGGGGGGCCGCAGACACTGTCACATCGGTGACAGGGATTGCCAGTATTGCCAGGGAGGCGGGAAGGGAAGCTCGGAGAGAAGAAACCATCGGGGAAAGGAGACCAGAGGACGCCCGCCCTCCCGCACGCGCCGCCACCGCCACCCGCTCCAGGCCCCTCCTCGCTCCCTTCACCTTCCGCTCCCCCTGGACGCCGTACTTGTTCCCGCCCGGCAGCCCCAGCAGCCGCTCCAGCAGCTCCAGCTCCTCCGCGCCCCGCACCGGTGCTGCCATCTTGCACGGCGGGACACGCGGGACAGGGAGGGAGGGCGGCAACAACCGCCCGCCCCATTGGCGGACAGAGCCACGGCACGGCCGCAGGAAGCGCCGCTGCCATTGGCCCGAAGGGGCCAGCCAGCCAATCAGAAGCCAAGGGAAGCTTTGCGTTCAGCCCTTCGGGGGGCAGTGAAGAGCAGCCGGGCCACGGACAGCGCGTGCGCAGTTGCGCATGCACGTCCCCGGCAGCATGGTGGGCCGAGCCCGCGCGCGCTAAGCCGCGCCCCCGGGGCGTGGCCTCACGGAGGGGGCGGGGCAGCCGCGAGGGGCGCGGTGGGGGCGGGGCCACCCCTTTACCCACCCCCGGCGCGGGCGGTGCCGTGGCGGGGCTGTTGGTCTTGGGGTTTCCCGGAGTCAGTTTGGTTGGAAAAGACCTTTGAGATCACCGAGTCCGATCTGTGACCCAACACCACCGTGTCAGTTAGACCATGGCACTGGGTGCCACGTCCAGTCTGTCCTTAAACACCTCCAAGAGATGGTGACTCCACCACCTTCCCGGGCAGCCCATTCCAATGCCTAATCACCTTTTCTGTGGAAAAATTCCTCCTGATGTCCAGCCTGAGCATCCCCTGGCGGAGCTTTAGGCCATTTCCTCTTGTTCTACTGCCGGTTGCCTGGGAGAAGAGGCCGACCCCCCCGCGGCTATAGCCTCCTTTCAGGCAGTTGTAGAGAGCGATATGGTGCCCCCGAGCTTCCTTTTCTCCAGGCTCAACAACCCCAGCTCCCCCAGCCGCTCCTTATAGGACTTGTGCTCCAGACCCTTCCCCAGCTTCGCTGCCCTTCTCTGGACACCTCCAGCTCTGTCCCCGGGATCTCCCCACACCTGGTGTCCTGGCCTGCCCGGCCCCTCGCTGCTCGGTTCGATGGCTCAGTGGCACACAAGAGGGATGCCCTCAGCTTGCCCACACAGACCGTCCCTCCCTTCTCCTGGTGTTCTCAGGAACCATTGCACTGCTTCTATCCATCCAATTGCTCGTCCTGCCTTCCTCCACCTGGCAAATATTGAACTCGTTGTCCAAGTGCAGCTACATTTAGTAGGGGAGCTGGAGTTTTGTGGAGAGCTACATCACTAGAAATCTTGTGAAATGAAAGATCGGCCAGAACCAAGGCACTACCCAAGGGTAGGCATCAGAGGAGGAGGAGGAGGGATAAAAGTACGGTTAAGAAAATCTTCCTGATCGCCACTGTTAATAGTAGTAGTGAAGTTAAGAGATAAACCCCACAAAATCTCAGCTGGCCATGAAATATCCTGATTTAACTGCACATTAGTGTATTTGAGATTTGATGAAGACACGATTTAATCACCTTTCCAATGGAAGATACTCTGCTGCAGATGTCATGCTTGTATGTCTGATCATAAATGTGAGTAATTAAAACAATTTTAGATTGGCAGGTCGATTTGTGCAGAGTATCAAAGCGCAATTCTTGATAGAAAACTACTAAACACCAAACTAACATTTTTTACAAAAAAGAATGAGCTAGTCTTGTCCTACTACTGACATTTTCACAATACAGACTCAGGGCTATCACTGCGTTAGTCATCTCAGATAAGATGATCCTGACAAATGTCCTGTTTCTCCAGTGAAACACTTTATCTTGATACAAGGTGACATTTAGATTTGTACCTTCTGTTAGAGAAAAAGTCTGAAAATGAACACTGAGCCTTCCTCTGGCTGGGGAGCAAATCTGAAATTGTGAGTGAATTTTTAAGCTTTGGAAGGACTTTGTAGGATCTTTTATATTAAAATCTTCAAAGCACTTAATTAAAAAAAAAACCAGCTCTGCCTTGAAAATGGCCTTGCTCTTTGCAAAGCCTTTTTTAATTCTTCAACCCCTTTCTTTAGGCAATATTTTGAAATTATATTGCTCCAGCAGTGTTCCAGTAGTGTTCCAGCTGTGTGATATCAATGAATGATCTAAAATTGTACAGAAAGCCTTCCTTTCAGTGGGAAAATGGAAAGAAATGCTTCTCTCCCTTTCTAAAAGCTAGTTGATAGTTTCATTATTGAGCCACTTTACTTTTGATCATGAACCATCTATCAGTAAATATAAACCTACACTTACAGGTTATTTTATATATTTATAATTTTTAGATGCTTTGGAACCTAGAAGATGTGACCTACCGGTGTAAAATATTAGTATCGAAGTGTTGAAATATCTATCAGTTAAAATAAAAAGATTGCAATGTCAGTCAGATGAAACCTGAGGGTTGTTGGGGGATTGCTTGTTTTTTGCTTGTTTTTTTTTTTTTCCTATGACTTTCCTCCCACCTCGAAGTTTTAAAGACCTTGGAAAAGGAGACTTTATAAATTAGATGGAGGAGATTAACTGCTTACGGTTGTGTAGTAGTTTTCCCTTGATAGCAGTGTTTAGCAAAGGCTCTGTCCCTTTCTTTTTCTGTGCACAGTTCTCCCTTCATTCCATTAGGTGGAGCTTTGTGATTAAGGCTGCAGAAGAAACTTGCTTCCGAGTGCAAAATAATTCACCACGAAATGGTTGGGGGAGGAGGTGAACGAAGCCTTCTTTGCTTAGAGGTATCGTTGTCCTGTACAGAAGCTCGAGACACAAAAATCTGAATCAAGACCCTCACATAC
This sequence comes from Aleadryas rufinucha, assembly GCA_013397815.1. Lineage (NCBI taxonomy): Eukaryota > Metazoa > Chordata > Aves > Passeriformes > Aleadryas > Aleadryas rufinucha. The sequence continues at coordinate 429,986 of VZTH01002031.1, forward strand.
AAGGAAAATAAATTGAAAAATCGATTCTGTCAAACGAGGCCCTGCTCTAATCTGCTGTTGTCATAGTCAAGTTCCGAATCTAAAATACCTTAGGTTATAAATTAAATGTCAAATATAATTAATTTGGCACTTGAAACATGAAGTGGATGACTGTCCTTTGGAGAAAGCCTGACAGCTTTATGTATGTCACATTGGTATCTGTTAAAACAAGCTTCACATGCCAGACGATCCTTGTGTGAATCATATTGCTGTTAGCTGTACCAGAATTTTGTCGATGGAATAAGTCTCAGAACAGTTTTCTCCTTAATTGTCTGAAGCTTTTTCAAGACAATATAAATCAAGTGTCATCTGCATCATCTGTGCAGAATAATGGTTTTATCATACATCAAATAAGCAATTTATTTCTTATTCATTACTACAGAAGCTATCGTTGAATATTTACATACAAATCTATATTTTATACAAATGGAGAATGTTTTCTGTCCTGTGCCTTGAACCCACTGCAGTTACAATTTGAATCCAGTTTTCATTCCATCTTCTTAACTTCAGCAACAGTGGCTGTAGCCCTGCACACCTCTTCCACAGGGAGGCCAAGGTTATAACTGAGTACCACTCCTTCCTCAGCCCACTTCCCTGGGGCATGGAGATCTCATTTGCACGGCCTCCTCCCCTTGCCCCAAACTAGAAGCCAAGAAGTCTTTCTTCACATTTTGCATTCTGTGTCCTTGCTTTGCACAATGACCTATGCTCACCTTAATGCTTCTTTATTCACAGGTACCCTGGGGGAGGTGGAGGAGGCAGGTTTGTCCAGTGGATGCTTTTACACAGTCGTTGAACTAAAAGTGTCAGTATACCACGTTATTTCCCACTAACAGGACCAGCAGGGCCTTCCTAACCCAAACCTCATAAAAATTCCCCAAGCAGGGTGCTGCAGCAAGGTTTCACCATTAATTTTTAAATGTGAGTAACAAACTGGCTAAATGTTTGTGGGTGATACCCTTTACACTGCCTGTGTGATCAGGATACCCATTTAGCTTAAAAGAAAAAAAAAAAAAGAGACTGAGACCATGCTGCTCACTGAAATGAGGGGAGCTTGTGCAGGCAAACTAAAAGATCCAGACTTTTTCCTGGTTCCTGCAGTGGCTGAATGAAGCAAAGATGAAATTGACTTTTTTTTTTTTCCCCCAAGTGCTCTTGGAAAACCAAACGCACAAAAAGAATGATTCTTGTAACAGCCAACTCTCCTCTGCTTCAGCGGTTCTTTTCTTCTGCTCAACCCTGTGCTCTGTAACAGAAACATGAGCCCAAGGTCTGTGTTAAAATTTAGCCGTTCTTGTAAGTGTCAGGCAGAAAACAACTCCAAAGCAATATTTTAAACCTAAGAGGCACAACAATTTTTTCCTTTTGTCTCATTTCCACTAGGTTACACCGACAAAAGGACTGCTAGTTAGAAACCTTTCTGCAGGCAGTGACTCAAAGAGGTTACTGTCCCAGCAGCTGATTTTAGCCAAAGTGCATATTGAAGGGAAGAGGGAAGGGAACATTGCTGTGATATTACTGCTGTGACAGTGCACCACCAAAAGCAGAGAAAGGGAGACTTGTCATACTTCTGAGAAGACTGATCTCTTGCACATGTATGCCTTAATTTAGCAAGAGATGCATATGTTTATATTCTTTCAGTCAGAGCAACAACAGGATTTGTCACTGACCATTATAAAATTGACTTCTTTTTCACTTCTGTTCCATGGAAGGCAATTGCAAGTCATGGTGCTTCCCAGGCACTGCAGTGAGTTAAGGTCATCATCTTAGCTGCAAGACAGGGCTAGATCCACAGGCAGGTTAGCTGCATTACTGCACTGCTGCATAAAAGTTAATTAGCCCAGGTAAGAGGAAATTAGCTCCACACTGCCATACCTAAAGTGTTCCCAGACCTGACTCACGTGTTCATAGCTCAGAGTTCCCTGAACTTTGTCTCTTATAGGCATATCTGCATTTGGATCTCAAAAACCTTGTAACTCAGTTTTGAAATTAAACAACTGTTGAACATAGGTGACAGTTAGGGTTTGATAATTCCAAAATAACTATTTTCTATGGATTTGGAGACCAATCAACAGAGTGTGTATGTATTCATAAACACATATATGCATCTATAAAAATTGTCTCATTGACGTTCCTTTGAAGTATTTTTTCGGCCGAAGTCCCAGGTAACTTTATTCTTCAATAAGGAAAGAGTCAACTCTTAAGCACTGATTGTTATAAGGTTGATTTCCCTGAGACAACAAGATATGGACCTGCACAGAAAATTTACTGAGAGTTCTGTAGAGACATATTCTGCTTTTAGCTTCATCCTTGTTTCTTAAGTCAAATGTACTATCCTTTATTTCTCATTTGCCTTCCAAATTTGAAGATATCTTTAAAGAAAAACAACCAACATTGCTGGGTGTATGGAAATTCAGCCTTACAAAAAATGGCTGACTGGCACAGAAGAGAACAAACTGGTGTCTGACATACCAATCTGAATGCTAAGGTTTGGTTCAGCAGGGGACCAATATTTTTTTCAGCAGTCATGTGTATCTAGCACAAGCAGTTCTGTCCCTGACAGCTAAATAGATGAAATAGATGACAGATTTTAAAAGTGCTATACCTAGAATACTACACCTGGTTTATCATGTGTACGTGTGGTACATTTGATTGTTGAAATATAACCTGCTGCTTCTTTTACAGCTAAGTAAATGCTGGATTTAGTCTGTTGTGTTTTTGAAAACATGATCATAGTAAGTGAATTGCTGCTGTCAAGAAGCTGTTTTTAGTGGGTTTTCCCTAATTACATAATGCAGAGTCCTGGGATGAAAAGTTTATATATACCCTAGTAGTAACATGCCACATTTGTCCAGACCAATTCTGTTCTTTGTTCTCCAGCTATGGCTGTGCTGAGCTGGAAACATGTCCTGAATATACACTAGATGGCAGGCGGGTCAGGGGGCTGGAAGTGAGCCTTGCGCATTCGTCACACAGCCCTCTCTCCTGCCTCCAAAAGATCAATTGGTCTTCCCCAGGCCTCTACAAAGCACATTTGGCTCGCTGTACTGGATATGAGTATGCAGTCAGCGGACTAGAAGCTGATCTAGCCCTCTGCCCACAGGATGCTAGGCCATGTTGTTTCTGACAGATTTGCTTTTGCCTTTTAGCCGACAAGGAGAAGATGCCCGATCAGTAACAGCTCGATCAGTAGCAGCTGTTGTTGAGAATAAGGCTTGTGTTAGAGAAGTGGATGTGTTAAAGAAGCGCTGTCAGCACCTGAGGCAGGCTCTGATGGCTTGTCTTCAACAGCAGACTCCTGTATTTGCCCTGCAGGAGACGATGGCAGCTTGTCGCAAATTTTTTGTAACAGAACATCTTTCCAATGCTCTGTGATGCCCCAGGATGAAAGATGCCCTCAACGTTGCCCTTAAAGTGGAGATCTCATTGCAATGCCAGTATGTACAGCCTTGAATACATTAGTGCTTACTGCAGGATCCTTTGGGAGCTGTCGTGACACAAGGTCAAATTCAGCCCTCATGTAAACTTGTGGTGCTCGCTTGACCCACAGCTCTGTCACTGTAACAGAAATGCTGTCAGGTTTCACCTCTTCTGATGTCCTTGAGGAAAGGGTGGATTTGAAAGGAGATGTCACATCACTATCAGATTATGCTAATGTCATAGGTTAGTCTCACAGGGCTCTAAGAATGAACCACATTTTAAAATAGTCTTTCCTACAGTTCTCTGTTTTTCCATTAGTGGTAGTTGTAGAAAAGCCATGAGTGGTCATCAATTGCTTTTCCTTTCTCAGACAAAAAGTTTCCTCAGTGTTGAGTTGCAGTCAGATGCATTTAGGATTCCTGCTCTGGTGTGAGAATTCCTGCACTGGTGCACCTCTTCAGATTTTAATTATCAAGTATTCCTCAGATTTTAAGGACACAGCTACTCTACAGACAGATTCAATGTAGTTATTGGTGCAGATAAAGCAAGTCTCTGCTAAGGATCTTAGGTAGTTTCTTATATCTGTCGCAGGGCTTGAGTACTTCTGTAGAAGCAAGGCAATTTTTATTGCCAGCTCATCTAAACCGAATCAGCACATCTCTGGATAAAAAATGGTGAAAATCATGGGTTTTTTTCCACAATTTTATCTAAACTACTGCTGCTTGTGGCTCTGTATCAGTTATGGAGAAGCAAATGCTCATGTAGTTTCAATTGCCTTACTGAGTAGTGAAATAGTTGGGACTCTTGAGAGCAGCAATGGGAAAATCTCACTTTGAATAAATCTTTGAAAAAACCTTTGAATAAATCTGTATCTTTTAGTGTTTAGAGAATGCAGTAGTTAAAACAGTAACAACAACAACAAAAAGAGAAATCAGGCTTAGATAGTTCCTAATCTAACCACCTGTCACCTCCTAGAGTAGAGTACTGTAGATTTTCTCTAATAGGACAGGAATGATCAAGTACTACACACAAGCACATTTGTCTTTTCTTCTTTTTGAGTCACCGAGGAATCACCCACTAAAACTAGGAAACATTTCAGAACAGGAAAATGAGAAAAAAGCAATAGGCTTGGCAGAGTGAATAGGCAGGTGTATTTATACAGACATGAACACCAAGAGGGTCCTTCCCTGAGCAGCAGCCAGCCCCAGAGGAAAGCTAAGAAGCCTTTCCTCCTGCAAATGTGGTTTGAGACAAGTTGCATGAAGACAACAGGAGGAAACATCAGGTCACAACCAGACAAATGAAAATATGGAGCTAATGACTCACCATGGTTTGAGTTCTCTTTCATATACATGCAGTCACATGGTTTATTTGCAGCAAAGCCCCTTGAAGCTGGTATTGCTAGTGAAAGTAAATGTGGAGTAAAAATGAAGGCTCCTTCATTTGTTGTTTGCTTCTCTATACTTGGTCTCTTTCAACTTTTAATTGCTGGAGACATAAATCTACAAAATAAACAAACAAATTAAAAATATAGAATTGGAATTAAGCAGTACATTGTATAACTTTTTAATGCATATTTTTCCAGTAAAGCAACTTTTTAAAGGCAAAATATGTTTGGAATATAAGTTAAAGACCCAGGCCAACACCAACTCGCTCCATGGGAGGCTGCCTTTGTGAGAAGAAATTTACATTTAGCTTTTGGCAAGTGTGTTTGATTGACATTAGCACATACCTCACCTAAAGGAAAGCCTGTATTAGTATGGAGATGTCAGATGAAGCTCTGCTACTGAGATTCATGGTGCTTTACTCAGGATTGCAGGAAGGAGTTACACACAAACCTTGAGTTTAAGAACTTCAGGTTACATTGCACCATAACCCATGAGTTTGATAATGGATTTACCAGAAGAAAACAGGGTCACAAATAGGAGATTATCTTGTTGTCCAGCACCTCTGAACTCACACAGTTCCTCCTTTTCCTAGGTGTTAGGGTGGTTTTTGGTTTTGGTTTGGTTTTCTTTTATAAATTTAGATTTTTGTACTGATCTCTTCTCCTTTCCCCTGTTGCTGCCTGCAGTGATCTTTAGTCTTGCTTCTCCTCTCCAACCAAAACTTGTCAAAACCATACATGGCAAGACAGACTTTTTTTTTTAATAGAATGTTTATTTACTGCTGTTTTGGAAAGGATTTTGTGGAGGTGAGGAGCGAGGCTTATGTGATGATGAGTATTTGAACTGATTACAGCAAGGAACTATAATGCAAAGGAAGAAGGTTATGGTTTTGGGCTGCTGGGTGTTGTTCAACGCATCAGTGACATTTTGAAATATCTGGTTTAGAATTATTTGAGCCTACAATTTGGGGGACTGTAATTGAGTTTTTCTTTTTGGGAGCTCACAGGGGTTCAGACAGTGGTTTATAAAATATACACAGAGATCAAGTGGTTTGAAATTCAGACTGATTTTCTATCTTTGTATTTTTTGGTGTGGGAAAAAGGAATAAACCCTCAAAACACTTTCATTTAAGACCAGTTCCTGCCAGCAAGGGAAATTTAATCCACTCAAGACACCAAATCATTGAGTACATTTATTCATTAAAGTAATCAATCAGTGGAAATAGGTTTTTCTTTTTATATATTAAATGGCAAAAATGATGAGTTCATAAAAATGTCAAGAAATTTTCATCTCTGCTATCTCTTTTCTAAGGTCAGCTGTCTTCAAACGTATTATCCCATTTGTGGGAATCTTACTTATTCTGTCTTTCTTGTAGAAAGCTGAGCACAGAGATTAAAATTGAGTAGAAACTATAGCAAATGTCAAACATAGCAGAAATCATGACACTTGCTCTTTTGACTAGTCACAAAAGCATCAACAGTTGTTAATTTTTGAAGCCAGTATTCTGGCAGTGTTACATTAATACATCAGTCACAGCAACTTCTTGTTTACATTTTTGCTAGCATCTACAAGTTTGTCAAGATCTATCATCTCTTTCCCTTATGCAGTTGGCTTCTTTAATTTTGACAAATGGGTCCTCGCCAAGAAGTTATGTATGTGCCTTGCACATCATCATTTGGAAGCAGGAGACAGTATCGGGATTATCATTTTTCTCTACCATGTATAATGCAGTCTGCTTCTTTGAGATCTTTTAGTGGTAAAGACCGGGTGAATGAAAACATCAACTGTCCATTTGCCACAGGAAGTAAAATTACATGCATTGTTTGCCTGACTCACTCTAAACCTAGAAATAAAACTCCTTTTATTTTGGGAAAGATGAAGTGCCTCCCAGGTTTGTCTTTGAGCTCTTGTTCATTTAGGAAAGGAGGAATGTAAAGGGACCAACTGCATCATGAAATCAGTGTCTTACATCTGCAGTCAGTCCTTTAAAACAGACTAACCCAAATTTATGAAACACTCTTTAAGACCTCTGAGTGAGACACCTTACAATTGTTATAAAGATTTTAAACCTCAAAAATGTTGCTACAGGTAAGGAAGAGATGAAATAAAAGGTATTGCCAATATTTTGGTTTAAGTAGCAATTCCTTAGGTTGTGTTTCCAGATCTTCCCAGGAAGATATGGGACCGTGGGCCATGCCCCAATCTCCGGAGGAGGAAGAATATTCACAGGTAATTTCCTGAAGTAAAATTCTGTCCTGAAATGTGTTGTTATCAAACCATTAGTCTGTTACTATTGAATTTAGTGACAGGTTTAACGGCATGAATGTGAAAAAGACATGCTGATCTTCCTCAATAGTGTCAGGAATATCTACTACCTCCCCCAGCAACACAGCTCCATCTGTGGCCAATTGACAGAGGAAATTGATTGACAGCAGCCGTGAAGTATGGACTAATTAAATATATCATAAGTAGGTTGCAGTGAACACAAATCAGCTTGACCCAAAAAATTTTAGTTCCCAGATGTCAGTAAGATTTTCTGTTTAGCTTTGTAATGTGGTCGAGGTCCAGAAGCAGTCTCTAAATAACGAGGGCATCTTTGATGCCAGTTCTTACTCCTCACAGTTTTGAAGTTGACTAGCAAATATCCGTGGAGCAAGCAGACTCTAAAGGGCAGCCAAAGGCCTGTTTGTGTGGGGAAATCAGCATGGGGTAAGGTAAGATGAAAACTGAGGGTACAGAAGCTGTCTATGCTCATTCTTCACAGGAAGAATGGTGAGCGCTCAGAGTGTGCTCAGATGGCCTCTGCCAGTGCTCTCTGACGTAGTTTACGGGGTCACTGTCCCTGGGCATCTGCTTTGTCCTTTTGCTGGAGATTATGGCCCTTATTCCAGCGGAGATGGAGAGGAGCTCATGGCCACCCTTCCACCATCCTCTTCCAAAGCCTGCTGTGTTCACTGAAATTAGCCATGAAGACTGATTTGTGTTTATGAGCTGAGCTGCTGTTGTTGGAGGCTGAAGAACGGAAACACACTTGGGTTTGCTGCCCCAGCTAAGGGAAGAGAACTGCTGTCAGAAACATGGGGCAGGTGCCATAATGACATAAAAGTTTTAAGAGCAATCCTTTGTGAGTGTAGTGGAATAAGATATCACGTGTTTAATGATTAAAAGTCTCTACACAGGGGATCAGTGCAGAATAGCTGGTGACTTGCATGTTTTCAGATTATGGTCTTGCACTAACTTCTTGGGCGCATAAAAACATGACTCTGCAAATGTCAGTCATTCAAAGACATAGTAAACCTCTTTCTTTTGGGGCAGAGCAACACCATATTATTTAGTTATTTCACTAGAATTTGGCGGTCCTCATACACCAGATGACTTTTAACAGAGCAGAACTTTGCCTGACTAAAGCAGTGCAGCTACAATGCAGCAGCTATCATTATCCCTAATTGGGACAACAAAACCTGTTCAGATCCTGCTGAGCATTTCCTTACATGCCTGCTGCATGCACTGCAAACCCCTTTTTTTCTTGAGATTTGGATGTGGGTCTATGACTCTTAATACACATCCTAGGCCTTGGGACATTCCACAGAGATGCAGTGTTTAAGTAAAGAGAGCAAAGAAGCTGAGACAATCTTAGAGACAATCTATGGAACTTGGAGATCAGTTGTAATAATCAGATCAGTTGTCAGTGTGTAATATTCCCTTGAACACTCAAAAGGGAGCTAACAGAATATCTTTAATTGCTTTGCATTTTTTTAAGAAATTCAGGTATCTCAAAGGTATGCAGAAAACAGTTAAGAATCAAGCTACTGTAGTTTGGGCTCACAGTTGTAGCATCCTAGCCTGTGAGCTAGAAATGACCAATCTTTAGTACTCATCAGAAATATTTATAGATGAATGATCGTTGAAAATGTTGTGAATACAACTTCATGCTTGCAAACTAAGCTTATCTTCTGGTCATTGGCAAAATGACCAGTTTTGGGATAAATGGGCTGCACACAGAAAAGCTTGGTATACATGCCATGTGATTTAGCTGAGTTGGTTGGAGCATGGTGCTGATAATGCCAAGGTAATGGGTTTGATCTCTGTACTGGCCAATCACTTAAGAGCTGGACTTGATGATCCTTCTTGGTCCCTTCCAACTCTGAATATTCTGTGATTCTGTGATCTATCTGGCTGTAACACATCTTTCTCCTCTATACCGAAATCTTTGATTATGTGTAAATGAATATAGCCACTAGCATATTCCACTAGCAGGAACAATTCACAAGGTTGAATCCAGCAATATACCATGCAACAAATACTAAGGTAATCTGCTGCAGCAACCCCACCAGCACTGAAACTTTCCTGACAAAGTTTCATCTGCACTTGGCTGGGTCTAGTCAAGGGGGAAGATTTCAGGAACTTCAGGCAGATAATTTGCAACAGATTTCCTTAGGACAAAAAAATACCATGTCCTCATACAAATGGTTTTATGGATACAATGAAAGGCAGCTGGGTCAGTATTGATAATAAAGAGGAGGAACTTGGAGACCTGCAACTCTTCCATGCATCATTGCTCACATCGAAGAGCAGGTGTTTGCCATTTGGCATGTACGAGATCTTTGCTGTAATGGAGGCACCCAGCTCTGCGGGCCTTGGCAGAGCTGTTTTTCATCCTCCACTGATATGGATGCCAAAAGCTCAGTTCCAACACATCAGGTCGCTGTTTGTTTGAGAAGCAAGTACATGAAGGACTCTTGGGATTTGCAGAATGTTTTGTCTATTTCTATTTCACAACTTGTTTTGCTTCTTCTGCACTTTATAATATCTGGATTCTGCATGGGCAATGGAGCACGTGTTGGTTCTGTCCTATGCTCTCTGCCCTGGAGCAACAACAAGTGCTGCTGGTCAAACAGCTCTTGTTTTTGGTTCTACCAAAGCAGGAATACAAGTGGAAAACAGGTGGAAGAAAATTGTCATGCTACTCAAAAACATTCCTTTCCTTTCCCAATACTTGGACTTGAGTTTTCTTCTTGAAACTTGAAACTTGAGTTTTCTTCTTGAAACAGTATTGCTGTATCAATTGAAAATGCTTAGCGATTCATACAGAATCCTAAGGGGTGGGAAATCCTGTGGAAACACACTGTTCCAGGCCCAAATGGACTTCCACTCTTGACAAGGAGAGTTTTGCCACCCGTTCAAATGAGAGCACTTGGCGCAAGCCTTCTCCAGACACTTCTTCCTTTGTTCATTCATATGATAACAAAACCACATTAAACAGAAGGGAAGAAGTACTTAGAGCTCTTTGAGGAAACACAGGTCAGGTCCTCAGGTAATTAAATTAGCCAAGTTCCACTGTAGCTGGTGATGTATACTGTATTCACTGAAGTTACACCAATTTTTCCTGTCCAAGGCTCAGGCTGACAGTGTTTGAAAATATCATTGTTCCATAGGCCACTGCTCTCTCTGTACATCTGTGTGGGGTAGAAATCAGAGGCCAAATGCAGTCCTCAGGCAACACTTCAAAAGTGTTACACGACACCGGTTGCACATTGTATTAAAAAATGTAAACTTTTTCAGACTGACTTTAGTTCATTTTTCACAGCTTGGTTTTACAGAGATGTGTAACTGCAGCTGGCACTGCTTGTAGTAGATAAACTTTTTGCTTGCTGTGAGGGTCCAGTCACTTGGAGGGCTTGCTGCTTGGTCTCTGCAGCCACACCTAAGTCATGGTGGCTTTCACCCACCTGCTTAACCTCACAGATGAAAGGCAGAAACTTTTCACTTGGTCTGATCTCTCACATAGGTACAAATATGCACGTGTGTTGATAGGCTGCAAATAATTAGCATATTTTAAAACCAAACAAAATGAAAGCAAACATGAAATGGAGACATAGGATGTGAAGCACATAAGTGTGTTGAGGGGTAAGGCCTAGTTTCCAGAGGCTCCTGACAATTGCCTCATGCCATAGGGAGAGGTGCTACTTTCCATAATGCGTGGAGCCAATTATACCAGTGTCTTGACAGAGGGGAAGGGGGAGAAGTGTTTTTGCTGACCCTGACAGACAACAAACTTCTACCCTGAAGCCTGATATCTGATTAGTTTTTCAGGTTTTTTACTGAAAGGCTGTTAAGTAATAAAATTGTTTCTAAGACCAATACCATTTCACTTACCAATGTGCCATTTGATGTATTCCTCTTAGTTTTTTTTCTGACATCAACTTAAATACCTGTTCTTCCCCTCCTGAAGATGCGGAATTGCAAACTGACAAGTCCGGTTAGTGGGAGCTGAGTCAGTAACACCTTCAGAGATTGAGGGGGCAGAATATTTATAAGCAATTTAATGTTTTAGAATAATTTTCATTAAAAAAACCCCAATTAGGTGCTAATATAAAAAGAACTAAATAGTGTGTTATCAAAAGTCAGGTTTACGTAATATGTTTTGCACTCTAGCCATACAAAGAAAAAAAGGTAAATATTTGATTTCACTCTGAACTTTATGCCTTTGATAAATTTAAGATTATTTTGTATTTAAGCTGTTTTATGTCCTCAGTGGAAGTTAAGGTGCTCAGCACCTACAGAATTGAAGCAAGGATGGGAGCAGTAATTTGACCACTCTTGAATTGTATTGCCTAACATCTGAGAAGGATCAGGAAGACAATCCTTAGCCCTGAGCATTATATACAAATGAAATAGGGGTTATCTGGGGGCAGCATAATTCATTAAATGTTCCTTCTAAATGTAAAACACCAAATTCCCTTGATACAGTCAGCCTTTCTATCTGCAGTCTAGTTGTGACATAAAAAAAGATATTACAGTAAGAGTAAACTGACATTCAGAAAAGCCCAGAAGTTCACTGTTAAAACTCATTCTATTTTCTCATTACATCTTTTAACAAACAGACAGAAAAAACATTATAGGTATCACAGTCCTCTGAAAAAATGTCTGATTTTAGAAGATGGTACTAGATTCTCAGGTGGTATCAATCAGGAGATTTACATTAATTGTAATCCAATTACCCTGTAGCTCTATCAGCTGAGAATCTGATCCAGGAGCTATAACAGAAAAACATCCATGTTTATCTTCATCTTCGCCTTGTACATCTCTCTTTTACTTCAGGCTGGTCTGGGAAAAAATTCAAGCAAATATTCTCATCAGATTTTTATGAAGACTGCATAGAATTACACTGGGGCAAAAAACCAGTTTATTTCAAGGGAAGAGGTAAGGTGACCAGACCAAAGTTAAAAAAAATCTCATAACTATAATTGTACTGTAAGATGTGTACATCACTCTATTACACAGACTGTATGTTCTTATCTTTGATATGTTTATTCTTACATCAAACTCTCTGATGGAACAAGGAAGGATTAGTTGTCCAGTTTGGCCAAACAGGACACAACATGGTAGGTAAGTGGTTTGCTTAAGGCTACCCAGGAAAACACATCAGAAGAGCATGAGCCTTTATGATGCTGGGCTAATGCCACCGTTCCCAGACCGCTTCTGCCTGCCTAGTTCTCCTTCTGCTATTTAATTAATACAGGCGCTATTGATAATCTTTGGAAAGTCAGTTATTTATGCTCCAGCTTAACCAACACAGAAAAGTGGAAACGTCTGTCTTGTGAGCTGACAAATGGAGAGTGTTATATAAAGGCAATTGATTCTAAATTTACTGTTACCACGCCATTAACAGGAGAGCAGCCCAGTCACTGGGATGATTCAAAGGTGCTCCCCTTGGCTCCACCAGCACTGCCCAGTGCCCTGCTCATATTTGATGTCATGTGAGACAGAGGCAGACAAGTAACCAGGCAGGTCTCCCTCCATTGTACAGCCCCATCTGTGCTCACAAAGCTGGGATGAAGTCTCAGGATCTGAATGGAGGTACTGCTGACCCCAGTGGATATTCAGTTATGCCAAGCAACACTCACTTTCATTTTAAATTGCCAGTAAATATGAAGGAAAGTTAAAGAAGTCTTGGAAAAGAGCTTTGTTGGAATTGCCCTAAATGAGACTATAAAAATATATAAAAATTTGTGGAGAAAGGGAAATCGGAAAACCTTAAAAAGAAGCATTTATGTTTACTTTTTCTTTTTAGTAATTATGTTTTAAAATTTCCTCATGGAAACGGATGTGATTCATGTATTTGAAAAATACTCTCTGCGTGTTCAGCCTCTCCCACAGTAGGTCAGTTCTGATTCACTGTCCACTGAAGTAGGTATTTGTATTTCCTCAGGTTTGTATTAAACTTAACACATCTAGGGGCCCTCTAAAACTTTAGAATACTTTTTAGCTACAGATGTTTTTAAGTCCTATAAGATAAAGTATATACTAAAAATGATGTTACAAGTGGGGAGTAGAAAGATTTTGTTCCTTATTAATCTGTGATCATGCAGAATTGCAAAGGAGCCAGGGAAAAAAATAGGTGAATCTGGCAATTTACTGGCTTTTTATTGCCTTAATATGTGAGATAAGGAACAGGCGAAAGCATGCCTTTTTCTGAGTGATTTCTGTTTTATTCAAAATCCATGAGGGCTTACCTTAAAAATATATGATGCTATCGAGTTCAGTAAGCTGCATGATTTATTCAATGGCTCACCATTTCTTCCTGTCAGTTATATGTGATCAGTTATTGGAAGTGTCTATCACTCATTATATATTTATTTTTGGAGTTTAGAGACAGCCTTTTAAAAGTCTTTCACACAGGGGTATTAGGGCCCAATACTCAAGAACTAACTTTCAGCTAGTCAGTGAAATAAATGTTTTGGGACACATTATCGATTCATAGAAGTCCCTGTAAGCCTCATGCATCCAATTTACCTCAGCCCTGAGAATCTGTCCTGTTGTCACTGACCTTGTACCTGGTCATTTTGGTGCAGTTTTGTTCTGGCACAGTGCAGTGTGGCTGAGATATTTTCCCAGAAAAAATGCAAAATGTTATACACCATCTCACGTCAGGTATTCTGTACCTCCAATTGGTGGAACAAAGCATGTTATTTCCACTTAGTGGGAAGAAACCAACATTGTTATTTCTACTGCTCTAGTGTCAGGGCTTTTTATTTCCACTGCAGTGATTGTACAGGCTCTCATAACCAATAAGCCAACATCCACCCTGCCAAAAAAAACAACAAAAAACCCTTGGCTGGTCAGAAGCACATTAGAGCACACAAAAGAAAACTGACTCAGGCTGCAGCTAGAAAGGAAATGTCTATTCTCCTGATAGTAGTGTTGAATTTGACTGAAAAATTACATTTTTCTGACAGATGGACCACCTCTGGATCATTTTGGGTTCTCCAGATGATGCAAGCAGGAAAACCAAAAATAACAAACCAAGGGCATGTATAGATTCCTGACTTCAAAAGCAGGAAAGGAAACATGTACTACTTGCTTGTGGTTGTGTAAAATCAATGCAATTCAGGTTTGAAGCTTTTGGACACAAGTGGTCAGATCTAAAGGGCCCAGATAGACCTTATCAGACAAAAAAATGTCATATCTCTCTAGAGCAGTGTAAGTTCTAAGAGAATTTCCTCTCAATAAGGGACATAGCATCACTTCTCAAAATTTTCTGTAATGAGAAGCAGATTCAGGGTGAAATTGGGGCTCCCTGAAAACTTTGTCACAGAGTTGATGTGAACTAGTTCACTGTGAACACTGGCTGTGCCCCATTCCCAGATTGCTCTTCCCACTTTTTAACCTCAACTGCCCTCAGTCTTCAGCCCTCTGAGTGACCTTTTCTTACAGCACAGCTTGGTGCTGTGACCTACTCCAGCTCCCAACAACAGGCTTTCTGTTTCACAGCATGTGAACCTGGGCCAGGAAAAGATGGCTCAGATTTTATGAGGATTGTGGGCTACAGAGACATTGCCCCTGAACACACAGGAAGCTTGATTCTTGGGTTGGTGGAAATCTACATCACTTCATGAATGTAAATAGAACAAGATGCATTCGTCTAAGCTGAGCGTAAAATCTGTGTTCTCTGGGGTTACGCATGATTTATTTGTTGTGCTGAGAAATAAAATATCTTGGTTTTATTTCTTATCAGTAGAAAAAATAGGTCTCTATTATCCATAAAACTAAGACTCACTCACTTTTATATGGCTTCAGTAACATAGGATGTATTTTTAAATGATGGAAACTTCATGAGGGAAATGAAAAGATGCTTTTAGGTGAAAATGACGATTCTGTTATTTGCAAACATAATGATCACAGTTCAACAGATTAGCACAAAATGAGTGCAGAAATATGAAAATGAGCCCTTGGACAGGAATGATCACCTTTCATCTTGGAATGTGTATGTTAGTGCTCTTAACAGCATTGTTTTTTTCATGAAGATGTACTGAATAATGATGAACTGTGACTTGAGAATTCATGATATAAGAATATGAGATATATAATTTTGTAAAGCATAGAAATTTTTATGAAATTTATTTACTTCATAGAGAATTTTATGAGAATTATTTATTTCATGTCACCACAGCCGTTAAATTTGACACTGACATCAGCCTAAGATATATGCTGCTTGTTACTATATGTTGGGGACAGTTTCAAAAAGTCTGCTGCAAGTGCCTGCAAAAATAGTAATAATAATTTTAACCCATAATAAGCTGCTCTCAGTGGTACTAGCCAACATCTGCCTAGTTGCTGTTTTATATATCTCCTTACCCAGTGGTGCTGGAGGTGTGGCCATCCTGAACCCTGTTTCTCAGAGGGAATGAGGATGGTGAGTTGGAGAAGATTTCAGCCCAGTCTGAGACCTTCGATCCAGCACTTGGATCTATATCAGAGAGCAAAAGCAGCACCAGAGGGTAGGAAAATGCTGGGCACCCTCCCGCTGGAAGCGCGGCACGGCAGAGCTGAGGATGCGGTCCCCGCCGGGGCGCCGGTGCCGCACGGTCTCTGCAGCACCGGCTGAGGTCACTGTGGCTCCGCACCTCCCGTTGCTTTTGGAGCAGCTTTTTGCTTCTGAAAAGGACACGGCCACAGATTTTTCTATTTTTTTCCCCCCAGTACATATAGTTTCTAAAAATGGGGACTAACTGATGGTTGTAATTTTGATGGAGATTTACCTGTAGGCAAGACAGCAATCAAACCCACACTATTAACGGAAGGCTGATTGAGTTAATGAATATAATTGTCAACTCTACAAACTGATTCAGTCTGTTTAGCAATCTATCAGTTTGTCTTTCCTCTTGGAGTTGTCCCCATTTATATCTTGCTGTATGGTGGCTGTAGGTGAATACCTAAAATCCCCATAAATATAATATTGTTTGAGGGAGGACTGATGGATGGTTGGGAAAAAAAAGGGGATCTGCTGTACTGGGTAACTGAATTTATCACTATTCAATTAAACATAATAAATTTGGACTAGGCAGCTGAAGTAGTAGGTAATATTAACTTTTGTTTTTATCATACAGCTGGTCTGCATGAAATTCAGATCCTTTACTCACTGGACTAAGTCTGAAAAGGACACATCCTTAACTTATATGACTTATGATCTGATGAATGAAACAGTGTACAGGAAGCATTGCATATAGATGTCAGAGACTGATGCTCCAAAATAACAACAAAATGTTCTGGGGAGCAGGGAAGAGATAAGGAGATGGGAGAAAATATAAAAAATGCCTTTTGTCAGTCAGAATTTCAGGCTTGGCAAGCCTGCAGCCCACCAACCTAAATTGACACAACAAAGCCCACTACTGGGTATGTAGATTTCCTTCCACACAGGGAACCTGACGGGCCTGTAAAGAAAGGCTTTCCATCCTCCCCATCTGCCCCATCAGTTCAGAGAGAAAGAAGTGATATACTAGAAGATGAAGACTAAACTACTGAATAGTCAGAAAAGCATAATTCACAGCTCAAGACAGGGACAAACCCAGTTCAGAAGAGTCCTGTACAGATTACAGAGCCTTTCTAGAAGAAGTTACTGTAAAGGACCTTTTTCAGTTGTATCGGAAGAAGTGTACATTCAGCTTCTGATAGAGGAAGCATATTCTGCTTTCTCAGAGCTTGAACCAGTCCTCAGAGCTGCCATCACTGAAGAGGTGAGGGCCAGATTACAGCAAGAGAGTTACCGGACTTTTCCCTGGGGTCACTCACAAGAGGAGAACAAAAATGAGACTACACTACACGTCTGTGAAGAACATTGTAAAGAAATGTGACATTGGAATACTAATACAAACATTTGAGAGTGGAAAAAACCTCTGTGTTTGCAGAGAAGCTCCTTTTCAACTCTACTAGTGAAAGTAAGGAGCAAGAACCCACAGAGACAGATCAGAATTACTCCCCAAGGCAGGAGCCTCTCTCTTTGGAGCAAAATAAAAGACGTCCTTCATGTGCTCCCAGGGAAAGGTCAGGTGGAGTCAGACTGCTCCTGCTCTCTTTGTCTGACTGTAAGTGAGGCTCATGCCTCTAATGGCAGGGATGCTGTCAGGCCTAGGTAGTCCATAGCTGTGTTTTTATAGTGGACATGAGGCTGTGGCATGGGCCTGATCTAGCTTAACTCATGGAAAGAAGCACAGATTGCCTCACTGAGGGGCAAAGGGGCACATGCTTGTATAATTTTAAAAAAGAAGTGGGCAGACTTAGGTGAGTCTCCTAATAAAGAGGTGACCACCTTTTCTGAAATCCATCTCATATACCTGCGTGTAGGTAATGCTGTGTTTTGCAGTCTGCCTTTCATCTGCAAGACTTTTTCTACACAAACATGATAGTTCAATACCTATCTGTGTTCTGACATGAATCTGTGTTCTTAAAGCCTTGCAGGTAGCAGGTGGAGAAAGATTTATAACCCATTTGCCCATGTGTCAGCTATTCCCTAACTAGCTCTCACATATTACTAATTTTATTTAATAGAAGAGTATTTTGCATGTCCTGTCATGCAACATTGCAAGCCTCTTTCCAACACAAAGAATCCTCACCCGCCCCGAAATTTTCTTGTGCTATATCACTGTGTGTTACAGCTAATAGCAGCTTAATACACATTACCTGTATAACTGTGAGTTTATTCTCAAGTTAGTTGGATTAGACAGTAGGTTCCAGAGACTACATTGCCGTTGAATACACTTACATCAAATTTACCATGAAGTTTAATCAATAAAAATAACAACAATAAATTTGTCTCATTCTGCTTTTCTTATGCTGTAGAAATGCCTGAGTATAGATGGCTTTCAGCTGTTCCTCAAGAGATACCTTTGTCATTTATTGAGCATTTTGTGCTTCACAAGAATTCCTATTACAATGTCACAACTTAAATTTGCCTTGCCTCAATGCTCTTGAAATGCCTTGCCAGCTGATGGAAAAGGGAGTATCATTTGGTGCTTGCATGGAGCTGTCATCGAAATCAACAGTGTCTGTAATCTATTTGCATAGGCAAACACTAAAATCCCCTGAAAATAGAAAGAAATGCAATTTAAGAAAAGTGAAAAACCTCTGTTTCAAAGAATAGAATGGAACTGCTTGTTAGGAACTTCGGTGAATGAGTCAATATCTCTTGCTCAAAAATGAAACGTTAGCTAAAAGGTGAGTTAACTGAGTAAGCCAACTAATTGAAATCTTAATCATGATCCATAAAAATAATAGATTTGTTTGCTTTTAAAATTTTTTTTTAATGTGTATAGACTGTCTGATAGGCATTTTTTAAAAGGAGGTAAGAAGAAGGCAGGGATTTTATGTTCACTGTTCAGATCCAGTCTTGCCTGCCTGTGAGAACCAAAAAAGTATTTAAATTATAACATTGGAAGAATCAGAAGCAAAAAATGTCAAGTGTTTAGGAGAGAAAGGGTTTTTAGCCTTGACTGTTTTGATTTTTTCATTTTGTTTAATTTTAGTGTCTAAAAAGCGTTTGGAAAGAGGATGTTTTTATTTAAAATTCAACATCCATAATACTTACATTATGGTGTGAAAGATGCAGTAGATGACTGATATCTTGGCAGATCTCCCAGGGGCTTAAGTTGGGCAGGATTTTACCCATTATTTTTAAAGCAAACAAGTATAGGGGAAAAAAGCCAAACAGAAGAAAATGATTCACAATTTCATTGTAATAAAGAAATAAAAAGGCCACCAGCTTAACTTAAAAAAAAAAATCTTTGGCACATACAGCTTTCACAGAAGGGGTTCTGACTGATCACTAGGTCAGTTTTGTTATCTGAAAATATCTACCCTAAATATAATTCAGAAATAAAAGGGGGTTTTGTGTGGTGGTGGTAATTTTTATTTTTTTTTTTTACTTAGTAGTTTGACAGAGACTTACCCTCCATTTTACCTGAAGGATTTACTAAAATTCACAGTCTGAAATACCAGCTCAGATTCAGACACATGGATGAACACGTGGCAGACTGTTTCTCATTGGAAATGGCAAGAACGTTTCCACTTACTTTTAATACTTATTTAGTGATTTTTATGCAGCACCAGTAACACCATTATCTCAGCACTGACAGAATGATATAAACTGTAAAATATCTTCTTTGAGACATTTAAACCTTTGCTGGATAAAATGCTAGTAAATGTGATATTAATTAAGAAATAATCCTGCACAATAGTAAAAGACCTTAGATCCTTATGAGTAAAAGGAGTTTCTCAATTTTTAATATTTTTAAATCTGTGGTAGGCATAGGATAATGTTCTTAATTTGTTACTTTTTACTAGAAGATCAAAGCGCATTATAAATTTAACCTTGATTTGAACAATACATTTCCTTCATGTTCTCTAGGCCTGGGGTTTTTTGAAATCATCAACTTTTGGGTGGGTGTGTAAGGAAATATGCGCTCCTTCTGTGGCCAAAAAGTAATGTAAGTAAATTTCCACTGTCAAAAACTTGAGTGTAAACATTTTCAATCTTAGAATCTAGTGTGAAATGGTTGCCTTAACTTTCCAAATGTGCTCAGGTACTATGATGATGGGCAAAGCATGACAGATAAACTCAGGAGGTTGTGTTAGAGAGAAGATTGTTTGGTCCACGGATGGCTGCTTTAATTTGCAGTTCCCCACTTTTCAGCAGCTCTGGGATCAGCTTTATGAAGAAGACTTCCCACTCCTCAGCCATGCCACGGCATGCATTCAGGGAGCTGTGTATTCACATACTTTTTTCATGTCCCTGGAGATGAGCTTATTGATAACTCACGCACTTAAACATTCTTAATCTTAACAGCTTTGTTAAACTGGGGACTAATTCACTTACAGTCAGTCTCCATTTTTTGCAACAGGGATATACATTTTTTAAAAAGGGAACAAAGGAACAAACCAAAAAGGATATATGAGCTTAAAGCAGGCTTTCGACATATTTGAGGTGTTCCAGTACATGACTGAATCTAGCCCATAATGTATAAACTGCTTTTCTTCTGAAAATGGGCAAACCCATTGATCACTAAGGGCAATAGTAACAGTGGCAGCATATGGCAGACATGGGTAGTGAGAGAAAAATAGTCTGAGTAAATGCAATACTTTCTTCAACATTACACAGTACTTTAGCATAAGTTATTTTGAAAGGTTAAAACATGCAATTTTGAAACAGCTAGTAAGTATGGTTTAGAATGACTTCTAATCCATATTATGCCATTTTCTCTCAGTGTTTTAAAAAATTTTAAACAAAAAATTTGACTGAACAAAGATGGATTGCATCATACTATTCCCACACATCTATTTTTTTAACTTTGTGGTGATTCACAGGTTAACATTATGTGAAATCACCTAATACTCTTCAGGGAAATATTTCAGTCCAGTAATAAAGAGAAGAACCCATTTGAAAACAGAATATGAAGCAGATGGATAAAACTACAAATATTATTTCAGTTTAATCTAATTAATTACAGAAACAGAAAAATTCTTGCAGTACCAGAGTTTGCAAATGCTGAAGCTGGTCTCTGTGCTCCAGAGTCCAGCCCTCAAAAAGTACTCCTTTGGACTAATTGCATCTACTGGACGGATAGATAAACAGTTTATTTCTCTAAAAGTTGCTTTTGGGATAAAAATAAAGCCCATTATTTTTGGAGACAGCCGTTGGCCAACCTTTAAAACACAACTGTTCCCCATTCTCACTTCTCTCATTTTTTTTTTCTATTTTTTATTTTATGATTACTGTTTCTTTGCAAACACTCATTCTAACCAAGCAGGATTTACTTACATCCTGCAGTGGGACAGTAAGCCCCCAAGAGATATAGGTTTACAGGAACCTCTTATGTCCCATTTTCTAGCTGTGGGAAAGTGATTTTCAGGGAAGGGAAAATGACTTGTCTAAAATCACACAGTGAGATTAATGATACAGCCAAGCATTGAACATTTAGGCTGTGGTCAGATGATCACTGTGATTGAATTTATGCATTACTGGATCACCTGGCAATACAAATTTGGTGCAGACAGGCATGCACTCCTGCTGAATTATTCACAGCACATCAGATAGTGCTTATGTCAGCTGGTGCCCTGAGATAGCCCAGAGTGCACCGTATCCCATATGCCATTCATTCTCATCTCTCAGGGGTAGATTGGGATGATGGCCTGTTGCACTGTAGTAGGAAAGTTAGCATCTGCTTATGAGGCTGTTATTACCACAGAAACAGCCCTAGAAAGTCACCATGTCACAATCAAGGCACTGTTTTAATGTCAAAAATTGTCAGGGCATCACGGTTCCAGGATTGCAGTAGGTGGCAACATAGATCTGTCGTTGGCTCTGCCCCTGAAAGTGTCCATTTCCTGCTACAAGCTGGTGATAGAGAAGTGCAGATGTGATGCCCGGAGAACGGTGTTTCACGATGGGCTGCATGAGCAGGGAAGGGGGAATAGAGGACAGAATTAATTGTTGTTGCCAAACCTTTTTTCATTGCTGATTAAACTGAGCACAGTAAGTCCAAGAAATGGCAGGTTCCTGCTCTCTGAGGCATTTGGATCTGTGAGAAGAGCTATAACCACAGACAGAAGGTTATACTTAAAATATGGGGAGATCCAGAATATGAGGAGAGCTTCTGAAAGGAAGTGTTCCCAAACATCACCTTGTAGATGTTTTTCAGGAAGGTGCCCACCCAACCAATGGTGTTTACTGAACACTGAGGACAAAGGCACTTAAGCTATCTGAGAGGTGGCAGCTCTTGACTCCTAACATTTGGATCTGAATCAATTTGGGGCTTAAAAGGCATAAAGACAATGCCGAACTTCAGAATGCTCTTTGGAAGGGCCTCAGCTCATGATCTGGGTGAGCCATGCAGGATCTTAGAGTGAAAGTTGTTCAACTGAGTATGTATCCTCTCCCTCTGTCCTGTGACCTGTCCTGATTGTTTATCAACATCTTGGGTCACTGCAACATTGTGCTGGGGTCATCTTCAGCTGGCTTCAGAGACCTCATGAAGCTTGTGTTCTCTGTATTCCTCAGCTGATGCCCTGGAGACAGGACAGTCTGCTGTCACGGTCAGCTACTCATGTTATTTTGTGCTTCCAAAAATATCCCATGCCACACTTACTTCAGTTCATCCAGCTCAATCTGAACCAGAGATAAGACAGTAGAATTATAGACTAGTTTGGGTTGGAAGGGTCCATTAAAAGTGATATAGCCCAACCCCCCTCCAATAACCAGCAGCATCTTCAGCTAGATCAGGTTGCTCAGAGTCCTGTCCAACTTGGCCTTCAATATTTCCAGAGATGGGGCACCCACCATCTCTCTAGGCAAAAGTTCCAGGGCTTCACCAACCACATCATAAAAGATTTCTTCCTTATATCTAATCTAAATAGATCCTCTTTTAATTTAAAACCATTAGTCCTTGTCCTATTGAACAGGCCCTACTGAAAATTCTGTCTCCACGTTTCTTATAGGCCCCCTTTATGTACTGAAAGTCCAGAATAAGGTCTCCCTGGAACCTTCTTTCCACCAGGCAGAACAAACTCAACTTCCTCAGTTTTTCCTCATAGGAGATGAAGGTGACTTGAGAAGACCTGTCTGATTAGGCTTTGAATCTTTAGGATTTACATAATCTGTTCTGGTGGCTCAACTGTGAGTTGGTAACCACCAGCTGAAAGACGGTAAATGACAACTGAGGACAGTAATGAATAGTTAGAGGTTGTAATATCTTGAAGGCTCCAATTACTGCCATTGTGACTCTGTGACTGTGCCTGAAGACAGAGTGAGGGAGTGACTCGACTCTGCCGGTGACTAAGCAATTAGTCCCAAAGGCAACATGGCACAGTTCTCTGGGCCTCCATTTCCCATCTGTGGAAGCAGAGCAGTGCTGTGCATTCACTTTCACTTAGCACATTCTGCTTTGACACTAAGTGTGAGGATTCAACTTTAAACAGGGATTTCTGAAATGCATCATGAGGGAACTAGGCATCTACTCAAATATAACTAAAACAGTAGTTAGAAATTACTGGAAATGAGCCCATGTCCTTGCAGTAACAACAGTTACACTTCATCTCCTTCATATTCTCTTTTTCATACAGAGAGATCAGAAAGACCTTATTTCCCCGTATTAAGATCACATGGCAAACCTTTTCTTGGAGCAAAATGCCTGCTAAAACATTTTGGTTTATGTAAAGGCACAAAGTGGTATTACCTATGGGGCTTCGGGCAGCAGGGGCCTCCAGGCAAAATACTCTACATGCTGAAGAGGAAATGCAGTTACTGAAGTCAAGTTTATGTTTTTTAACCTATTTTTCTTGAGATAACTTTGTCAGATTGTCAAACAAACTCTCCAAAGGGATTTGAGTCACAACCACATTAAACTGGAATCCAATCTTGTTATGCTGGCCTCAGCGAGGGGATATTCCCTCTGAGCAAGCCTGCACTGTATTAAGCTGCCTTCTGTTTCTTCAACGTAAGCTGTGAATGTATAATCATATTTCCTTTTGAAAATGACTTGTTTTTCTTCATTACAGAAACAGGATTGATTTTCCTACAGAGCGTTACACTTGTCGAAGCAGCTATAATCAAATTTCAGTGTAATGTTCCTACACAAGTAATTCCCACAATTAAAACTGTAACCGTTCTGGATACCTGTTGGGTTGGATTCTAAACTTCATGTGTGTCTGGAATTGGTCCACTGAGAACATGGGCCAAATCCACAGCTTTGCAAATCAAAGCCACTGGAGTTGCATCTGTGGGCACCAACTGTGGATATCACTGACTACCTTCAAGGAAGTAAACAGAATCACTTATTAATACTGGTATGACAAGAGGAAAAAAAATAGGACCAATAAGTCAAAATAAATTACCTTTTACATCAATGAATGACAGCAGCTTTGTAATTTCTGTAATTTTTCAACATTCTAAAGCTTCTCTCATGTAACCCTGAATAAAATTAAGTGGAGCTGGATACAAGGATAGCACTGTTTCAGAAGTTAGCTCAGGAGAAGCTTCAGTGGCCCAAGAATTCCAATGACAAGCCATGGTAAGAGTTCACTGCCTCAATAGGGTATATTTTGGGTGATCAACGTTTAATTTAATTAAAGTTTTATTTAATGAAGATATTTATGTCAGCCTTGAAGAAAGCATGGGCTAAAACTGCATCCCTTTGTATGTGTGACACTCAAACGCTGCCTTTGCTGTGATATTACTGAGATGATCCTGCAGGTCATTCCCCAGACTTCCAGTCATCATTTATAGCTCCAGTCAGGGTGGGCTAATCTGTTCAAATTCACCTTTCTTGGATAAAACTTCTAAGAGAAGGCAAATGTGGCTACCTTCCCAAGCACATCATAGCATTCCTGTGCACTGGTCACCAAGGAGGAAGCCACAGCCCTCTTTAAATGGGCTGACGCTCAGTCACACTCTGTCTTCCTCTTTTCTCTCCCACACACACTATCACGTGCACATCCACATGCACACACTCCTGCAAAATGCTGATAACCTGAGTTAACAGCAAATAATTAAGACAAAAATGCATTTTAAATATAAAGCTGGATCACAGCTCCCACTGCCTGGCAGCAGCTAGGTGATATAAACTATAAACTTGCCCTAAGGGTCAGCTCTGGAATTCCTCCATTACAGGGGAATGAATGCTTAAAGCAGTGCAAACAACTATGCTGCTGAATTTGCGGCTCCACCTATTTTCTGAAGGTCAAGTAGCCTGAACTCCCTACTGACACATGCTGCTGCATGTGTGCACACACACACAGAAGTAAGTAAAAATAAACAAAGTCTTCACCAGCATGCCTTTCACTTACATCCACTTAGTATTATCTATAGTAGTCATTCCACTGGAGAACAACATGTTATTAAGGGAGGCCAGCTCTGCCAAGTGTTAGTCCCCCAGAGGGGACTCACCCATGTGTTAAACATTTTAGCTCTCGTAATAGAAGGCTATGCTGTATATTTCAATGACAATTCACTTAGTACTTACAGATGAGATACTTGGGAGTGCATCCCAGCAAGCAGTGTTTGCTTTTGATACTGAGAGAGTGGCAATAAAATCACGCAGTGCATACTGTTTGTGAGGCAGATGCTCTTGTGGCAGCCAGCAAACCAGATACTCAAGTTCATCTTGGGCACTTAATGCATGCATCAGACTTGCTCTGCACAAGGAGAGCCCTGAACACACCCGTCTTTCAGACACATCAAATGATTAGGAGCGTGGAGTGGCTGAAGAGCTTAAGAAATGTAGCATCCCTTTATAATTAGGCAAACAGAGAGTGCTCCTTTCTACACAGCAGTCATTGTTAAGACATCCTGTAACAGGAAAGATGGAGATATCTCAGGCTGCTTCATCTGCTGTAGAAGGGAGACCAGATTTCACAAAACTTTGTTACTACAAGCAGAGGCTTATTTGACATGAAGGAGGAAAAAAGCAGGAATTACAGGAAGGACCTAGAGATTCCTCATGGGGTCTTTCACCCAATACTCTTCTCAAACAGTCTGGCGTCCTGAAGTGGCTTGCACATCAGAAGAATGTTCCAGTTCTGGCTTCCTTTAACTAGATTTGACTTTGTCTCATTTAAAGCAAATGTGTTGCTTTGTTGATGTGAAAGTTTTGATGACACACCACCCTAATTGTTTGCTGCTCTTGAGAAACACAAACCTGCAGCCAATGCTCTATGACATGTTTTTGTGCTTCTCGTTGTTATAGCTTTCCACCAACTGATCATCACAGCAAGTCAACCTGCAAATAAGTACTCCTGAGCACTTTAATGAGGCCCTTATCTCTGGCCAACTTAGGAATACTCATTGGGCTTTCCCCTGTTGAACAGCAGCAACTCCAAATAACCCTCCCATTAAAACAAATGCGCTGCTGTCAGAGATGTCAGGTTGAAGGGCCAGCAGGCTTCTGAAGCTGCTATTGCATCATCCTTTTGTTGGGCCAAGGTACAATGCCTACCGGAGTGATTAGAGCAATTACTCAGCACTGTTTGTCACAGTCAATCAGATCTGACCAGCATGAACGCAGCCGTGACCTA
This sequence comes from Aleadryas rufinucha, assembly GCA_013397815.1. Classification (NCBI taxonomy): domain Eukaryota; kingdom Metazoa; phylum Chordata; class Aves; order Passeriformes; genus Aleadryas; species Aleadryas rufinucha. The sequence continues at coordinate 456,175 of VZTH01002031.1, forward strand.
GACCTGCCTCTCTAGCAAAGCATTATTATTGGTTGTCATCTCCGTCTTCGGTAGCTCCATGCATGTGTCTAAGTTGGAAATGCACTAAGAAAACTTCCTAGCAATTATTTCTCTTTCGTTTCTCTCCTTGATGGGCCTCTCCAATCATCTGATGCATGCTTTCTCCCCCTTTTGTCTTTCTGCTTGTGTTCCTGCTGATATGTACTGTGACTTTCTGCCAGCGAGTTAAGTAGCAAAAGCCACTTGGGAGTCTCTAAAGTCACCCCTTCTCTGTTTTTCATTTAGCATGAACCAGAGAAGGCTGCTGGTTTGGAGCTAATGGAAGAGAAGAGAGACACCTCTGTCTTAGTAAGTCCAGTTGTCTGTGCATCTCCGTTACAACATTTTCTATGGCAAATGCAATCTAGTATGAGTATTTTGTAGTAAACTGCTTATCAAGATTTAAAAACACAGATTAAAAAAATGTGTTGCTCAAATTAATGTAAATCAAGTTCTGTGATTTATTTTTGTATGGCTGGAATTAAGATATTGAAGAAGAATAACACTTGAATCTGGTGACTGAAGTGTCCTGGCCCCTGCAAACTGCTGCTTGTTCTCACTCTTGCTTTTCATCTTAAGCTTTGCTTGAGATCTGTGGGAAAGCAAGAACAAGCACATTTTGCACTCTGCCTTCCCTGCAAGGACAAAAGTATCCAACTCTGCTGCACCTTTGAACTGCCACATTCTCTCCTCTGTTTCGTTTTTATTCCAATGCACATACAAGAAACATGCTTCATCAGCATTATCAAAGAAAGAAGCAAAAGGCATAGAGACATATGTTTCAGGAGGCTGAGATGTCACAATGATGCAGCTTCAGACAGGCGAATGGATGAGGAGCTGCTGTTCCACAGCACACTGATACAAATATCTTGCATGTAGGTGTGTGAGGGAGACCAAAGGACATAATTTCAAGCAGGTCATGTCAGCAGAGGTTCTTACACTGATCCTAACTGTGGTTAGTGAGGAAGAGTTCATGACAAGAATGTGTTTGTGAACAAGACTTCAAGTTTCAGTAAGGGGAAGACGTTAAATGAATGTTATTGTGATTATTGTTACGAAGCGAAATGCCTGTGTTGGAACTTGCAGTTGTTGCTAACAATGGAGGAATAAAGGGCCCTCTGATCAAAACAATTCCAGCAGCAACTTTGTCACATTAGTACAGTAATTTCAGTATTGCTTTTAAAACAGCTGTTCAAAGCAATCAGTAAACAATAGATTATTAAACACAAAATGCTTTGTAATTGTTTTTCCAGGAAGTAGCTACATACTACTGAATTTTATAATATATGCTATGTTCTATGATGGTATAAGGACCCTGAAGTTTAGACAGTTTCCAAAACTCTTTGTGAGAATGAGGAAACATTTACCTTACACAGGCCACTGGTGAAGTTTCTTTCACTTGCCCTTAAAACTATCTTTTCTCAGCTAGGCAAAATTAAAAGTTCAGCACTCTGATACTCTTTGGAAAACATGGATAAAGGTATTGAGATACGGTGCACAACAAAGAGTATTTCAACTGTCTGACTTCAGGGATAAAGAACTAGCGTGCTTTGTAGTTTGTCAGATCCTTAAATCCTTTGAAAAGGTTTAAGGATAAAAACCTACAGTTAGCTAGGAAATAATGCACATTAGAAATAATAGAATAAAATTACAAATAGATGAAGTAAGAAAATGTATTACTAAGATTATACTTAATAAGTATCCTTAGCTGATTTAACATCTCAGCTCCCTGTCAGACTGGCTGATTAGCCTTTACAATGTACCCCAAGGCTGGTGTACTCTGCCAGAATCTGAAAGGTATATCTTTTTCTCACTAGTGAAGGTGGTTGCCAGAGCCATCCAATGCAACTGCTGTGCACAATCTGTTTCTTTGGTAGTTCAGAAAAGAGTGACTGTCTCTTCCTGTTCACTCTTGTTTATTGTCAGTAAGGAGGTGATGCAGGGGATCAATTGTTTTACCTTTCCTAAGGTTACCAATTGCTTATCTTAATTGGAAAATTCCTGTCTTTAGCTCTAATCTGTCTATTATTGCAATGTAGGACACCATAACAAAGCTTTATAAATCTTACAGCAATTCAGTAGACGCAAATCATTAAATTTTTGCTTAATCAGACTTATAATGACAATCTATGCGTTCTAATTACAAATGAAGGGTGAAACCCAGTTTTGGATTGGTTTGTTTTGGTAACATCCACATATTTACTTTTAAATATGGTAGGGTCCTTTCATACCTATCTTAGAAGGAAAAGCTGAATCATCTGGGTGAAACCAGAACCACTCCAAAACTCTGTCACTGACTTAGTCTCATGTTGACCATTTGCACCAACTCTTTTGACATTTCTTTAGTCTGAGTCAGGGAAAAAGAGAATGTTGGTACACTTTTACTTAAATATTCTTATAATTTATTACTAGGAAATGCATGGTCATGAAGTCAATGTGGCATGCAAAACAAGTAATTCGAAACTTCAAAGGCTTGAATATATGTTTTCTTCAATCTAAGAACTGAGTTTAATTACATTGTTCCAAAATGGGTTTTAATCAACAAATTTTTTCTCTGCTATGTAACTGACAGGCTTTGATAGGAGCATTGCCAGTTCTGCTGCAACATTCCCTCTCATTAAAAATGGTTTCAGAGTATGTGCTGATATCTGTAGAGAACACACTGGATTCAGTGATTCTTCATGTGGGTAATGCACTGCAGAACCTGAGCCTTACTGGGGCTTAAGAACTGGAAAATTCTATTTCTCACTGTTTGACTACTCTCAAGTTGGAAATTGTAGAGGTGGACATGCTCCTCTTGCTGGTGAAAGACTTCATGATGTAGACACTACTTGTGAAACTCAAGGGAACAGTAGAGACTAGTGAAGTCTGTGGACGTGTTAAGTGTACATGGAATGGCACAGCCAGGCCATCAGCTTGGTAGATTTTTCAAAATCATGAACTCTACAAGATTCACTTATCCATATAAACTAGCCACTAAACAGTAATCCCTTATGTGTTCTAATGTTTTCCTTAAATGTTCTGTACTCCTACATGATTTGCGTCTCACACTGGCAGTTCTCCTACTGTGAGATGGCTAACAAGTTCAATCAAAGATGACTTTTACAAATAAAATTCCCTAAGGAAATAAGGTTAATACCTCTTAAAACAATTTTCCTAGTGCTATATGTTTATTACTTGACTGAACTAATGATATAATTCTGCTCTTAAATTAATTGTTAATAAAGCTATGACCAGTTTAAATTTTGCCCATATTGGGCTGGGGAAGATTGCAGATATTAGTGACTCTGAAATTTTGGCTAATATTGAGGAGAAGGCAAAGAAAAAGAAAAGTCAGGTTGTTGGGTCTGATTCCACTGCAGCTGATTGCATCTGGCAGTCTGTCTCCATCTGACTTGCTAGCTGTCTGAGTACAGTACAGGGCTGCATCTTTTTGCATCCAGGAAATCTGAGTGGATTTAATAAATCCAAATATTATCAGCTTTCTTTTTCCTACTTTCCTGACTTTTCTCTGGTAGGAACAGACTTCTCTCCATGCCGCTGAATGATTATTATTGTTATCAATGCTATTTTAATCACAGACAATACACCTGGAGTTGTACAAGACTAAAATAATCTCCTTTACAATGAATTCATGATCAAAAATACTAAAGTTTCACCTATGGCATAATCACTCTTGGGAGAGTGACTATAGTTTAGCCATCTGGAAGAAAGATTTTCAAAAAAAGATCACTAGCAACCACCTGATGATCTTTTGCCAAGCCTTTTAGAAAGTTTAGTTTTATAACTGTGCTTTTGGAACACCTTGGGGAACTTTAGTGCCACAGACAAGTGCATGGGCTTACCCAGGTTGGTTTCAAATGTTCTAGGGTGTTAGCTCTTAACCCAATCAGGTGCCCCACCTGAGTTAGTCACTCTGCTGAGAAGCAGGGAACTAAAGCTTTTATGGGAATAGGTTTCACTTACAGAAAGCAATGCTCAAGTCAATTAACAGCACAAAATCATTGTTTATTATTACACACACAACTTCTCCCCTTCTTTAGACATTAGCAGGAATATTGGCAGCACCTGAGATTCAGAAAAATCCTATGAAAACCTGAGACAAATGAAAGGCTCATCTAGAAAAAAAAATCCCAAAACCTCACAAGAAACACTGGTTGCCTTAGAGTAGACACTTCAATGTGTGTAGATGTGCTGAGGTGGTGGTCACCCTCCAGCTCTACATTGAGCCAGCAGCCCAGAGAAGAAAAGATATTAGCTGAATAAATTTCTGGCCACGGTAGATCTAACAATAGGGCACTAATTCCACATCAAAAACTTTTTGGCTATAGGATTTAAAGCACTGAGCTGGGATAATCTCACTCCAGCATTTAAAATGAGGTAAAAGTATTTGGATGTATTAATTTTGTACTGCTGGGGTTTCTGCCAAATTGCACACTGTCTGCCTGCTTCATTCAAACTTTTGCTCTAAACTAGCAGCTGATCTCCCTCAGCCTAATACAACATTCACAAAACATAAAGCTTGCATAAACTCTGTATAATGTAGCCACGGTAATTCAACAGAAAAGCAGTCATGTATGTGTGCATATCCAGATAGGACTTGCAGCACCCTGTGCTCCAGAGGGCAGAATGTCTGATGTGATGAGTGCAGAACCTTATATTTAGTGTGGGAATTAAATGCGAGGAAAAGTTTCCCCTTGGCCAGAAAACAGGCTCATGAATTCTCACCTTGATCTAAGCTACATATAATACTAATTGCATAGGAATAGTCTGTTCCCATGGTTATGGGAAGTGGGTTCCTTTGCCTCTGCTAGGTTCCTATTCCTCAGTTCACCCGTGGTAGTGTAGCTGTAGTCTATCCAGGTTTATGACATCCGCTCCTGTTATTGTCCTTGCTGTTACATTTAGCTTTGAAACTTATGTGTGTATCACGTGCACAGTATCTGTGCAGGGAGCTGAAAATAAAAGTAGGACAATGATAAAATTTTGGTCTGGTATTTATACCAAGGAAATAATTTTGGTTTCTTTTAAAATAGTTTTTCCTTCATATTGGAGGGAAAAGGTTTTCCCTCTTTGCTTTACTTAAGGTGCTTTGGATAGAACAAGACATAGGAAAAAAAAAGAGAGAACAATATAACCAAGTGCAGCAAGGAACTAGATCAAGGTGGATTGCAATATGCAACTCAAGATTTTTACAGCACACATTTGCATCCTTTGTAACTTTTCACTTAAAATTTTCTCAGTTGAGTATTTATATTTATACATGCAAAATCTGTCAAAGTTGTAGCTAGATAAGTGAATATTGTTGGTTTAGGCTTCGTGTTTTAGGCTGGGCTATTATGTTTTAAACATTTCCTTCTGCATTCATGTTGTATTTCTGGCACATAGTTCTGCTATTCCTTACCACAAAAATTGAGACCTTTGCTCTGAGTGCTTCAGGTCTTTCAGATAGGTGTTATTTGCCCAATAGCTTATTACTCTTCCGTGGAGTGAGTTCACAGCAGGCATTCTGCATTTATAATTCAACCCTTCAAAGACAAGCAATAGTAAATGACCTGACACACACGGACAACTTGCACAAAATCTTAAACCCAGTTATTCTGTCCCTATAAAAATGGAAAATTCAAATCTGAATACAGCAATAAATGCTATACAGATTTCATGCTTTAATTTTTTCATTAATTCCAGAAGGTTTTTTGAGCCAGGCCAGTCCTGAATGCCTTTTTCAACACAGCATTTTTGGGACCATTAAGTCTCTGTCTTAATCTCTCTAAGTTTCTAAGTAAACTTGCTCTGTACTAGCTGCTGACTAATTTTAAAAGTCTTTCCCTATAACAAGGATATTTTCCTCTCGTCTTCTCACTTGGCATGGGCTTCCAGACTTGCTACGTGAGTTTCACACCCAATGCTTGTGTTTCCTACGAGAAGTTTAGTAGTCTATAATTCTTTGTCTCACAGAAAAATTGGATTTCAACCAGTTATTGTCACATCGAGTGTGCATTTCAGTAGGAGATGACTGATATTCAAAATGCCATATTTTCCAAGGCAGATCAATGTCTGATACACCACAGATAGTGTATGGTAGATCCCACTTACACTGATATGTTGGATGATAGAGTAATTTCACAGTAAAATTAGAATTCATAAGATGCAGATAGACAGATTTCCCATCATGTCACAATTTTGTTTTACAATGGGAAGACTAGCTCGAGAGGCAATGCTCATGGGTTCTAATACATTTAACATCACCATGGTGATGAAGCTAAACATCAATTCAAATTAACAGTTTGAAGATGGTTAGAAAGAGGGAAAAGGGCTTATGTGGCTTGCCTGAAGTCACCAAGATAGAGTGCAAAAACACTGGGGTGGAATCATCTTCTGAGCCCCATTCTTCTGTTTCAGCTACCGTGGCTCACTTATCCACTACTCCAGGAGCAGTTCAGCGAATTTAGGTCAGGCTGTTTTTTCAGTTAAACACAGCTACCCATTAGTGGAACTAATATATCATTCCAGCTTGCATTTTAACAAGATTTCTGTTGGAAACATGGAGCTGGGTGAACACAATAAAGTTACTGCAGCAGTGGATGAGACTGGGTGATATTGTAATAATACTTTACATTTTGCTTTTTTATTTCAAGAAAGGCATAACAAAAAGTGCTGCTCATGTCTTACGCAAGAGCAGGATATATGCAGAAAGTATTTGCTTTTATTGCTGTATAAACAAAAGACTGAAAATCTAAAAATAAAATAAAGGCTGAAAATAGTGGATAATAGGCTTTTCAAAAAAATGACAAGAAGAAAATTGCACCAAAGTGAATACACCAAAAATCTGCCCCTTAAAAATGACTCTGTCATTATAATTTACCTGTTGACTTGTTATGCAGGACCTGAAGGGCACTTGCTGTACAACATTAAATAGGTTTCCAAGTACCTTCTTTGTTGTTTTACCAGAGGCTGTTCACAAAAATAAGGTGATTTTGCTCAGAATTTTATTTCAGAGCCTTCTAAAATAAGGAGGGGCATGCAAAACCACTGAAGATTCAGATCTTTGATGATGGTTTAAAACTTTCACTTTAGCTGGTGATTACTTGCTTTTCAGCTCAGCTGGTTCTGTGGTGAAGTATAACAGCCATTTTTCCAGACAAAATGGAGTTCTCTCTAATATATTTATTTTTGTGCCCTAGGTGATACAGCACTCCTTGCTAATGTTTAACCTAGAGCTGTGCTTAGTATCAGGTATTTCTTCTCACCAATTTCTCCATGAAATTATTGATATAATTTTATCAGACTGCAAACTGCCTTGCTTTATGATCTTATAGGTCACATCTACAGAGGCTTTATCATCCACATAGGACAAAGACTTGTGGCAAGGCACTGTGTTCAAATTCTGATAGATGGAGTCTGTCCTCTCCTCCTTGCCTGGGTTCCCCAAAGCTTGGGTGTGATCTAGTGTGTGTGCAGTTCTTACAGTCAGGAGATGAAGGCCTTGGTGAGAAATACAGCGCCAATCACTTGACTGTACGCTGTCTTTATAGTTACTTTTGGCTTTAACTCCATGGTAGCTTGGATGGCTGGGGACAGAGAATTTTCCATTTCCACTTAGGGAATAGTTAATTAAAATACTGGCATTTTTTTGGCTGATATTGTTGACTATGAGCAATGTGCTCATATTTTTTCCTGGCAAGCAAGTCCTTCTTCTTTTAACTGTCTTGTTTCTGTTACCGTTCTTACCGTCATCGTTAGGCTTCTGCTTTTGAAATGATGCTTATATGGACTAATGGATCATTTATAACTCAATCATGGAAGCCATGTCTGTGTGATGGTCCATTCTATGACTGAAAAAGGCAATGGAGTCTAATTATCTGAACTCTACAGTATTTTATGTGTCAGTGCAGAATAAGCTTAACTATTACTAATATTGTTATTATGCTGTTGTTGCTGTTTTAACTGCAGCCATTATTAAGGGTCAGTGTGAAGCATAGACAAACCCATGGCCTTTGAGTAGAAAATCAGCACTGCATCTAAAAAAACTTTGCTTGACATAAGTTTAAATCAAATTTCCACAGGAGCTTCACCTGCACATTTTTAAATGTCAAGAGGCTTAAAATGTCTCAGTACATGGAGTTTCACAGCATCCGAGTCAGAGAGCTCCTTCAAGATGTGTGACAGAAAATACCTACATCTGCAAATGGCAATATTCCTGTTTTACAGAAGGACAAATCTGCATTCAAAAAGTGACTCAGTGAAATATGGAGACAGAAGATACCTGCAGCAGAGGTACTAACAGAACTTGGATCTCCTGCACTTAGTTATGTATTTTATCTGTCTAAAGATTTCCTCATTTCTGTAGAGGCAGCATTATGGAAATACTTATGATCATTATTGTCCTGCTTTGATAACATAAAGTACCATGACATTTGTTGGCAATAGCTCCATAATGGGTTTCATTCAGTATTTGTTATCAAGTAGATAACAAACATGTTTACGTAGGGCAAGGAGAATGAAAATATTTGGCCTTGATGAATTTGGTACTTATTGCTCTTTTCCCAGTTCTGCAAATCTCTAGTCACGTAGTAATAGCAGTGACAGCACTGGGGCAGGGCATTAATTGCAGATGAGAAAATATACAGTTAGTGCCACCCTCAGTAGTTAAGAGAGTTTGTGGTGATAACTTTTTGTAGAAGATGACTGAGCACTGGGAGTAACTTATGTGCTGCTGGGATGCTGCACTTGATAATCAGAACATTCATGATGTGCTTGAAACAAACATGTAATTAAATGACCTATCTCATTAAAATATGCCTACATGATGCAAATCCACAAAACAAATTATATGGGACATTTTAGGGGACACATCCTGATGGGAAAAACTATAGATATTAATTTATTTTAAAATAAATTAGGTCTCCTACATGTTAAGAGTGGCTTATTTAGCTTAGCACTTCAACTGGTTGTTTGCTATGTCATGCTGATCTAGGACTGTTCTCTTATCAATTTTAAAGCTTTTGACGTCCTGCATTCAAGATCACTTTGGATTAGTAGGAATTACAGGCCCTAAACTTTTGATTACTTGTGACATCTTTGTTCATTTGGTCCAAAAGCATGTACCAATGGATCATTTTATTTAAATTACAAAAATCACTACTTCTCCATAATCTTTAGGTTTATTTTTTGTCTCCCATCCCCGTGCTAGAAATACACCCATAAGCACACACATAGCCAGTAGGACTTACAGACACACATCCACAGTAACACGATCCGATATCACAAACTGTAACAGGAGCAGAGCTGTAATGCTCAGGTCCCTAAGTGGATGTGGCATTGTTTAAGCCTCAGGCATACAAATTAAAGCACCTACTAGCTGGCGTAATTTGCTTGGTCAAATATCAAGACAATTCTTCCACTAGCTCCATCCTGAGGAAAAAAAAAATCCAAACTTTAAAAGCCGCCTCCGTTTTCTTCTATTCCATGTATTCTGGAACAGATTCGAATACTGCAGAACACTTGCTGTTATTGGAAATAAGCTGGCACTGGAAAAAAACCAAAGTGTAACACTAACAAGTCATAGAGACCATGGCAAAACTGAGGCAGAGGGTTTCTTCACTGCTCGGAAAAGAAGATCCTTGAGGATAAAAAGGGGAAAAAAAATTCCCAAGTAAACTTTGACAAAAGTTACTGGTGTAAAAAAATGCTGTAGGGCCTTTAAAGCAGCTTTCTTATTGAAGTACAATTAGATGACTAACATGGCAGTTGAAATGCAATGAGATTTGGTACTTAACTCCCTTAACTTGGCATTTCCTCAAGCATCTGCTATTTCCACTAGCCAGGAATTACAGTCTTTCTAATCACAAACCTAATTTATCACAGCATGATTATTCTGGTTTCCCCTTATTCAGTTATTTTTTTGAACTGCAAAACATGGTCCTATTGCTGGCCAGAACCATCCCCTGCTGTGATGCAAATATTTACTCATGTTGGCTTACACATTTGCTGCTTGGCTACATTGCTTATTCTCTCAGCTACACACAGAACTAGTGACTCTGGCAAATATCCCCTAGAAGAGGTGGATTAGTTAAAATGTAGGGATCCTGTCTTCATTAACCATTACCTCTAATTCCTGCCATGTCAATATTATTGGTAGTTGACCTCCCAGACAAGAGGAGTGTGATCAGTTGTGCAGCTGTGCTCCTTGTTCCAGCTGACGTGGACACTCATGTGCAGTCAATGAAATCCATGGAAGGACCCTTCAAGCATCTCTTTGTAATGTTGGGTAAGACATCTATTTTCTGTATCAGGTAAAGGGTGGGAGGACACTCCAGTGAGACACCGGTTTTATGACTGATTGTGTCTCAGAGGAGAAATGTAGTAAAACAAAGTTGAGATGAGTCCTATGTTGCTTACTACGTTTCTTCTCTGTGCTTTTCCAGTGAAGTTGTGACTGAACTCCATAGGAATTTTTGTAAACATCCAAGGTCAGACTTTTAAGTGTATTTGAACTACCAAAACAGAGGTCAGACTACAGAAGCACAGGGCATAAATAATCTAGAAAATATGACAAAAAACCCCTGCTGAAATGATTCAGCAGTTGTGCTGTTGTGGACAATGCCTTTTTTTGTTGTTTTGTGCATGCTGATAATTTTGTTCTCAGGCATATTTTTTCCAATGTGACCACAGCTGAGCAACTGAGACACTTGGCAAAGTTTTCTTGTACTTTTATCGCAATGTGTTCTTCATCAGAAGATGGGGAGACTGCTTCAAGACGCTGTTTTGCTGCATTTGAAATTGTAAAGTATATTCTAGAAAAATTCAGGTGATGTGACGAGGGCTGAAACTAGGTGAAGGGATTTTCTCAGCTTATCCAGCAGGTAAGGAGTGGAGGTAGGAATTGCACTCATGGTCTCTGGCCCCATCCACAAGCAAGCTCAGCATCCCATCCCATCATCCAGCGCACAGGACTAGAAAGAAGGAGATGAAGGTTTCACAAGGAGCCTGACAGACACAGGACCAGTCAGTAGGAACTGTTTTCAATTCACTAACTCTCAAAATCCAAGGCCCCTGTGTCTCCTCATGTGGCTTCTCAGCATTCTGAGGGAAGGCCTGTCTCCCAGCTCTGCCACTTTTCCTCAGTACTGAAGCAATATAATCTCTCAGCAACTACAATTTTTGTCCTCTCCCACACACAAGTCAGAAAAGTGCCCTTTTGTGGGACGTGTCTAAGTGTCCACTGGGAAACTGTGAAGAACTAAGCAAATTCATTTCAAGTATGCTGAACCAGATTGACATGAATTCAGACCAACTTTTACCTTCAGTCGCCTCACAGACATATACCAAAATAAAATAGACGTTATGTGTACCATCCTAAACTCCACTGTGAGCTGACTATAAAATTAACTGGGAAAAAAGGCATATGGTTCTGGTCTACTTACAATAAGAATTTGAGAGGCTGATCTTGAACTAATTTTTCAAAATTAATTTCAGAGACACCTGTCACACACAGTTGTAAGCCAGCGAGAGCAGCTTCTCAATGAAATGATGGCCTTCAGCTTGTGAAGAGCTGATCTAGAAACTCTGAGTCACAGAGGGTACACCACCCTGCAATTCAAGATGTTTCAAGCTTAGAAAAGACATTAGAAGCGTTTTGTATTGTAAGGTTGTTTTTTGTGAAAGTAGAGAAATTTTGTTCAAAATACTAATAAATTTCTAAAATAGGTACAGAAAAAAAGAGAAAAATTCATGGAATACAGTTAAGAAAATTTTACATTTCGTGGAAACAGAACTTGATAAAATATAAATTCCAGCATATGATTTTTCCTCCATTGTGTTAGTGGTACTATTCCTCTCATATAAACATAAGGGTCATAGTCCAGAACTCCCCATACTGTACAGAAATGATGGCCCAAGATTCAAATAAGTTTGAAGTCCTGTCATCAAGGCCAGGACAGACTGAAATACATTGTTAAAATTTCACTGAACCACTTTGAGATGTTGAGTAAACTGCTGCTATTTATCAACCTATTCATAAGTTACTTATCTTCTAAAAAGTGAATTGTGATAAACAGGAGCAGAGCCTGCCTTCTTTGTCTCCCCTTTATGTACAGATTAGCACAATATACCCCTCATTCTTCAAAAGTGGATGTTTGGAAGTTTTGCTAATATAGAAGTTTTAATATATATAACTTTCAATATTAAAATGCACAGTGTACTGATGGTAACTCTTTTGCCTTCTTTCTAAACAATGTGAAAAATAAGTGAAAAAAATCCAAGCAATCTAACCTAAAACAGTTCACTTCCAGCTTCTTTTGAAATTCAAAAATATCTGAAACACATATTGGGGTCCAAATAATCTCTCTTTGTTACCACCTTGTGGTTAATTCTTTACCTTTTTTCTCTTTTCTAACCTTGACCGCTGGTTTATAAATATACAGTTGACATAACATTATGGATGAAAGATGCATTGGATAAATTAATCAATATATGATCTATCTCTATTCTTTTGTGTTTATCTTCATTAAAGTATTATCTCTTTTTACGTGTGGTCAGGGAACTCTTTCATGAAAGTCTGTTTGATAAGCAAAGTTTTCTGAAACAAACCGCAGCTGAATTCACCTTTCTCCCTGGAAGCAGATCTGGGTCCTTGACGTGAAATCCAAGACAGAAATGTTGATAAAGATTCCCAGGGAAATCTTCCAAACATTCTTCATAATATCATGTGTGATATAGTGACAAGCTATACGTTTCCCTGGCACTGAGATTGAAAATGGAAATGTTAAGTATAAATCTTTGTGGAAGTTTCAGTAATTTTTAATAATTTGTTCTTTTGTGGCATTCATATGTGAATGATATATTTGTCCTAGAGCAATGCGAATTCATTTCCCCACATCTATAATATCTGCAGTAAGCTAAATTAAAAATACATTTGTACTTGTACAGTTAAATGATCATATTTAATGAAATGTCGGAGATGAATCTCAGCAAATAGTCAGGAAATTATTTCAGAAAGAGCAGCATTTCATTACTGGCAGTCAGGGAAAAGCAAAGAGATTAAACAAATGGTTTACTACTCCAAGATACCGGAGGAGGTGGGGGCAGTTCTGTGCAGGGGGGCGACTTTGAATACCTCAGGGGGGATTTTTACCTGCGAGCATGGAAACATTTACACTGCACAGGGCTGGCGGGGCTAATGCTGAGGGTGAGAAAGAGCTCTTGGTACCTGGGCCTGAAAAGGCTGTGGGTGCTGCTCGGGTGCTGTGTTTGGCTTCTGAGAAGCACGGAGTCTGCACAGCATTCAATGTTTCCCGACAGCTGCTGCCATGGGTGCCACTCCAAGGGAGCCCAGAGGGCTCTCTGCCCAGTCCCTGAGCAATCCCGAAGCTGAAGCCCTGGGCTGGGTGAGCAGGGATAGGGAACTATAAGACCAGTGGAGTTAAAGCAGGTCTGACAAGGTCAGGAGGAATGGGGAGTGGGAGAGGGACTGCTCAGGGGCAAAAGAAGACCAGGAAATTGTTTTTGCTGTAAACATTATGGCAATCAGAAATAGTTGAAAGGTGGAACGTGGGACCCGATTTGTAAAGCCATCTAGCAACTTTATTTCCATGAGACTTAGGATCATGCTGAACCCTCGGAGCTATCAGCATCTTTCAGCAATCATGTAGTTTTAAAATATTCCAGTGCGTCAAGGATACCTCTGTGGCTGGGAGCACAGTTGCCTTTGGCTCCCTGTTAATCCATGGGAAGACACTCATTGCAGAGACTCAGATCTCAGGCAGGCTGAGCTGGCTTCTGTGGGATTCCTTTTTGTCTGCTGCCTGTAAAGAGCAGTCAGCAGTGAGGTCCCTGGCTTAGCTGTGCTTAGTCTGGTTGTGCTGTGGATCCAGCACTGTGCCTCTCTACCTGTCTTTGTAAGCTGGGACACTTCCCACACTTCTCTCCCACCTTCTCATTCTATTGATTGTTTAAATTACACAATCTTCAGGCTACAGACCATCACAGGTCAAATCAAATCTGTGTGGAGGATCTGGTTTAACAAATCTCTCTGTGGTGCTGTAAAGTGACTGCTGCTAATGCATGACACAAGAAAATCGACATCTATCAATAGGAACATTTTAACTAATTGATATTCTGAAGTTCCATTAGAAATCCTGTGGGAGGACTGAACTAATCTATATATCAGAATTAAATTCTAAACCAAATATAGAAATTCAAATAGAGAGTATAGAAATGCAGAAAATATACTGATTTTATGGATTCCACAGACAATAGATGTGAAAGAAGATGTAGGTGTGAAAACGCTTTGTTGGCAAAAATTCTACACTAGAAGAAACATTTTTAGGGGCATGACATAAATGAAATATCTGAATGGCTTCATTTAATCATTTACAGATATTGATATATGCACATACACACATATATATGTACATACAGAAGACTGTGGAAAGGTAATAAGGCTGTGGAGACATGGGCAGATTTGAGTCTCACCCATCCAAGAACCCATACGTTTAGCTGGCATTTCTTCCTTTCTGTTTTCTACTCTGTTTTGGACACTTCAACCACCCCATTCTCCCATTGTTTTATTTTCCTTGCTTTTATATCAATAGCAAATTAAGAAAGCAGGCAATGTAAGTTATAGTCTACTCTTACATCTCCACTCATATTAAATTTTAAATAAGCATTTGAATGCAGAAGCCCACATAGAGGAATTTACTTGAGGTTCCGATTTTCAAAGTGGAAAAAAAAGCTGGATTAGTTAAGTAATTAATCAGGTGTGCAAAGCCATATGAATTCTCTGAACAACACATTGTAGAAGAACTCAGATCATGCATACGAAATTGAATTATGGAAAAATGGTTGAGGCACATCAGGTCTGAATGAGGAGAGTGTCAATCAATTCTGTTTGTCAAGGTTCTTTGAGATGTGAGTTATCAGCCTTAAGGAGAGACAAAGGATCCATGTAGGGATCAGCATAATTCTTATGTCTGATCTGATTACCTTCAGGGACATACATATAGACTGGCCACATATTTCTAAAAGGGTGCTTACTTTTGGAATAATCTCTTTTCTCCTTTGGATTTCTCTTTGGTGTTTTCGCTGTTGCTGGTCTTGGGGGAATTGTTTTAGGCAGGCAAATTCTGTCTAGTGCCCAGTCTTCTGAAGTTCCTACAATACCACTGGGAAGGCTGTGGAAAGTGGGAGAAAAGGACTGGAAATAGATTCAAAACCCAGCTGCAAAATTTGTTCCACCCTAATTTGTCTCTATTCTTCATTAAAGAGCCTGAGGTCTGAGGGATTTTCGTGGTAGGAGATAAGAGAGTGTTTTCCACACAGGAATGCTAATAATATTCTTTTGCTCCTTATAATGTGGGGCTGAGAACCTGCAGAGTAAATTCTTCAACAAGACCTTTTTTCTCCTAATTACTGCAAAATAGATATTCACCTGCTAATCACTGCAATGCAGAATGTTAGTATTCAAACAGATACTATCAGATTGTCATCTTTCAATTCCATTGAATTTTGTTTGGTTAAAATCCTTACTTAACCCTCTACTTTATTGCATATTCAATTGCCCTTAGCTTTTGTTTGTTTAGACTTCTTAATCAGGAAAACATAGAGACCCCTGAAGTACCAGGAGCAGCATTCTACATCCTAAGCAGCAGTTGCTGTGAAAATCTAGGGCAGGAACAAACCTTTCTCAAAGTGTTATATTAGGAGCACTGCAAAAAGCAATGAAGAATAG
The DNA here is from genome assembly GCA_013397815.1 of Aleadryas rufinucha. Taxonomy (NCBI): domain Eukaryota; kingdom Metazoa; phylum Chordata; class Aves; order Passeriformes; genus Aleadryas; species Aleadryas rufinucha. Next base: position 471,944 of record VZTH01002031.1, read on the forward strand.
CTACTCAGGACACGCAAATTCCAACTGGAAGACAGCGGCAGCAGCAGCGGCCAGAATTGTGCTTCCTGAGGAGAAAAATGATCGTGTGCATTGGATAAAACACAACAACATCTTAAGATTTCATCCCGGCTGCACTACAACAGCAGGAACCAAAATACTTGTTAATGTTGTAATATGTTTGCTTTCAATCAGACAACAGAAGAATTCATTCCATTTGCCCAGTATTTTGCCCTCCTGAACTCCATCCCCACAACAGCTTTGCAAACACATCTGAGCAATTCCACAGTGGGTTTTACATCCATGGTAAGTCATATCTGCTGGGCCTATATGCAGGATTTGTGTTTTACAGAGACTGCAATGAATGATTCTTCCCCAAATTTGATTCTGTAAAAAGCTACTTGACTGCTCCAAGTAATCTTTTTTATTCTTCATCTTAGTTTACTCTTAAGGGTTTTTCGTTTCATCTTTTTCTGCTGTCCTAATGTACACAAATCACTTTTAGAGATAGTGTCACGTGTATGAAGGGAGCAATTTATCAATACAGACACCTCTTTGATGAAGGATGGTTTGTCTTTACAAGGCTGGACAGCCCCAACTGAATTTCAATTTGCTATGGCATGCAAGGGATTTAGGGATTAAGGTTGGCGAGAGGCTTTAAGCATCAACCACCTTATTATTGCTGAAGGAATATGTGATTTGAAAACCTTGCCTGCCTTGATTTTTTTTTTTTTAGTATGTTGGGGTGAGGTGGGGAGGGATGAGTAAGAAAAGCAATAACCTACTTGATGATTTAGCAGTTATTACTTTTCTTCTGCTTTTCAGTCACACACTGCCTATTTTTTAACAGGACAGGTAGAACTTACAGGGTCAGATCCAGGTGACACTACCTAAATATCTACTTAATAGTGTTTTATGACTAATAGCAAATATAAAAGCTTGCAATAAAAATAAAGCTGTTGGGGAGGGAGAGATGGAGAAGGCAAGAAATATGAGTCATAAGTATTTATATAAATGAAGAGGTCATGAACTGCTACAAATAGATACTGTTCTGACCATAGCATATTACCTGCTCCTTAATGCAAGCAAATTGATAAGGAATAATATTTCCCAATGAAAGAAACATATCATATATGTCATTCACCTGTTCTTTCTTGGAATGGAAGAGTGGGAGGAAATCCAAAGGAATCTACTGGCTTAAAATTTGTGCACCAATATATTAGTTAATTTCTGATAAATGTAAAAATACTGTGAATCAAAAGTAAGCATTACTATTATTTGTTGATTTCTGATTCTTTTAAGTAACTAAACCACTACAGGGCTCATTTATCTGTTATGCTAACAAAGGGCCATTGTGGTTGGTGTCACACTGCTGTGAAACTGAGTGCAAAGGAGAATTACAGCTGTGAAATCCTTCCCAGGGCAAAGTTCTCTGTTCTGCCATGTATTCACTTCTGAGGATCTGCTCTAGTTCCCAACAAAAATAATATCTCTTTTCTGCAGAGGGTTTTTGGATAGATCTATGCTTTGATAAAGAGAAAAAAATAAAATTGCATGAAATAGCTGTTCTCTTCCCCTTCCCTTCTTCTCTCAGATCCTGTGTTTTCAGAGGTGGAGACCAAACTCCTGCCTACATCATCCCTGCCTGCATCCTCAGAGCAGAACAGCACAGAAGAGAGGAGATGGATTGCATCCGTCTATTTATCTATCTATCTATCTATCTATCTATCTATCTATTGCAATTGCTTCAGTTTGTTTTGAGGGTTTCCTGGAGAGCAGCTGCAGGTTCTTCTCACACTGTCCTTGATGTGCTCTAATGAGCATTTAGAAGTTTCCCAAGTAGTGGAAGCATTTCATCAGGACATAAAACCTCCTCTGGATACTCAGAAGAATATTCTGAGCCCTTCCCAGGAGAGCTGAGATTTGAACTGACATATTTTCTAGTCCAGTCACTCTATGGTGCACAGGAGAAGCAGAATAAAATTGAAGGAATCCCAATTCTGAGAATCTGCATCTTTCTCAAGGAAGATTGGTACATGTTATTAGAATAAAACCTTCAAATGGAAATAAGATGTTTCCCTATCCTCTCCCAACGTTTTAAGACATATTAAAAATACATTTATTTTCCAACTTTTTTAGCATTAAGTCACTGTCTATCCATACGATACTGTATATAGACTTCTCCATGTCCCCTCATTGCCATCATGCTCTTTCCCTCTACTCCATGGACCATAACAAAGGAGAATAAAACAGAGTTCATGGCTGTGATGAAATATCTCTTTGACAAGGTTGCTAATAATTAATGCCAAATGACTGTTATTAATCTGATATCTTCTGAGTTATGCAAAGTTGTTGTCTCTGTGATTTTTTAGAGATTTTGTGTCTGACTATTTTGCTATAGACAAAAGGCTTTTGTTGTGGAGTCTTTTTGTTTATTTTGTTTTCAATATAACTTCTTTAAGGCTTGGCATAGCTTGGGTATGGAATTAGCCATCTCCTAGAAATCTCAGCACATTATGAGAGAAAGATGGTCTAAAGTGAGGATGTAGGGCTGTGATGAGAGATTAGACAACTTGTGACAGCAAGAAAGGTTCTTCTGGATACAGACAGGAAAAAAGTCTTCACAAAAACAGGAAGATTTCAGAGGCATCCAAGACCCAAGTTTTCTTCCTTCGTGAATGAAATGCTCTTCCACCTCCCTGTGCTCCCCAGCCTCTCCCATCAATGCTTGTTTCCCCTGGAGAGGAAAGACATTGCATGCTGCACTGATAGTCCTCTGTTAAACCATCCTCAAGTTCCAGTCCTAGTCACTGGACTGGTTAATTGCAGAATATACCACTGGCTGTAGCCTCCACGTGGAGGTATCCTGCAACTTGCCACACTTTTACAGGGGTGATGATGCATGTCTTGCTGTTTCATTTCCCTATCTTGACTCTCATGTACACCTGCATAGATGTATTTTTCTAAAGCTGTCACTTGGTAAAACATCACCACAACATCCCATGATCAATACAGCAGCTTGGGGAAAATACATACACTTACATATCTAGCAGCATAAATGAAATCTCTACCTTCTATTTCAGGCCAGGCAACAGGAGACAAATGGAGAAAAAAAAAAGACAACCAAGAAAAATCAGATTTTCTATAATTATATAAATTACAGCTAGAATGACTGTAATCACCTAAAATGCCTCTGGGGAGTTGGATTAGCAGAAGACAATTTCTCAGATTCACACTCCAGGGTTTAAACCTACAGCTGATATTCAGAATTAGACTACCAAGCTGAAATAATTAACCCTTGGAAAGTTAAAACATGTAACTCAGAGGTGTACTATCTAACTGAAAGGGAGGAATATGCAATTGATGTTATTTTAAATTTCCTATGGATCTTAATATTTGACCAGGCCAGTCAGATTGCACACTTCAGTCCAAACTGTGAATATATTTAAATGAAAAAAACCTTTCCAATCTCCCTCCTTTTAACATCCAATAAAAAAAGCAACAATCACTTAAAAAATATCCCTTAAAACTGAAAACAGACTTCCTACAATAATGTATGTCTATTGCAAAGTGGATGATGAAAATACAGATAAAAAAAAGATACAGGACTAAAGCTGATTTGTAAGAAGAAAAGCTAAAGTATTCTAAAGGAAATTCAAAAACTGCCTAGACATGTAAGCAGCGTGGGTGGTTAGGATATTAAAGTAGATATAAAGACAGAGAAATAAATAAGAATGCCCTCTTGCTTTATTTTCTTCAGATGACTGAGACATTAAAGCTTCTTTTCTGGATTACGGAGAATGTCCCTAATGTAAGAAGTAAAATGCGCCAGGGACCTTCCCTCCACACTTTCTAGTTCTGAGGTGAGATCATGGATGGGGCAGTGGAGGAGGGCAGAGTGAGCAGATCAGAGTTTACTGTTCCTCTAAGTGGATATTTCGTTGGATGTCAACAGTGTTCTTCTGTGCCTCAGCTTGGATATCATACTAGCAAGTGTCAAGGGATTGACCTTAAAGAGAACTGTGAAGGCATAAAGTTGTATTAATATTATCCAGATCTCCTGCTTCTCTGTGCTGCAAGCTTTGTGTGGAGTCTCACCTCATTCTCGGAATCCATTATGCTGCCACAAATACCTAAAACTTGAAGCTGCTGAATCTGCTACTATTGGTGAATCCCAGACAAGATGTTACTGTCTAAAAATGAAAACATCAATAATTCCCTTAATCATGGCAAAGTGTTTTTTCCATGTAGATATTGCTTTGAGAATAGAAATTTGTATGAACAACATCAATCAGGGAGCTCACACAAATGAATAACTTACAGCCCCACTGGCAGCCACTATTGAAGATTAATGCTGATAAACACCACATTCAACATAAGATGTGATTTCTGAAAACAAACCAATTTATTGGATTCCCAGACATATGTATTTTGTAGTCAACCACTGATTACTGACTCAGCTGATTCTGCTGGTCATTCATCACATGTGCTTATATAAAAGCTGAACTATTGTCTTTCAGGACTTCATCTAATATACAGCACAATTACTTGTGAAGTAGTACTGTTCCAGTTAAAAGAAATTACCTTTGAAATCTGCACACTGAAGTGGCTCTGTTTATATAGCACAAACATGACAGATACAGATATATTTTGTGGGGATATGTATCATGAGTCAGAGAGGAACTGTTGCATGTTGAACTGGACTGAAAGTTTTGTGTTGGATACCAGAGATGACTCTTCACTATTAGAAGAGGGTGTTGGAGTTTATGACTTTAATTTTTATTTGTGAAATAATGAAAACAAATGCTAGCAAACAAGAAGGGAAAGATCTTGTATTCAATCCCTTACCATATAAGTACAGCATATTTCCATTCTATCTCCTCTTACATATACCTCAATAATCCTGAGAGGTTGGCATAAATATCAGGTCTGCAAGCAAAGTAATGGAAAAGAAAGGATGCTAAATGGCTGAAATATTTGGATGAGATTTGTTTGAAGAAATGGGAGGATAACTTCCTAAACTGTTGAGAAGTCTTTCTTCATTTTGCTTAAACATATAGGCTTTTGTAACCATGTCCTGACTTTACAAAGGTACTTGAACAGGTGAGGGGCTCACACTTGGTGTTAGGCACACACTTAAGACACAGATGAATCAAACACCATTCCTGTTACATAAAAACCATTAGCTTGAGTATATACTTTTTTATTACAAGAGCTAGGGAAATGTCAATTTTCATTATTAACTTTATTTTCACATATAAGTTCATGCTGCTTATGTGATAAGGCTTTCTTGTTTTTGTTTTGTTGTTAACAAAAACCCCATTGTCTCTGTCTTTTTAAAAGAAATGGCTGCTTCTTAAGGCAATGAGATTTTTCTTGATAATGACACAGCACATAATCCTGAAAGCCTGGGGGTAAAGTTTAACCATTTGAAAAAATGACCCTCTGTACTATTCTGAGAACTAGAAGGCTTTGATACCTGAATTTTGTTCCTTCCACATCATAGAAAACAATTCAAAACTTGTTGCTCATTCTGCTTGTTTTGGCTGGGGTAGGGTTAAATTTCTTTAGTGACTAGCACGGGACTGTGTTTTGGATTTGTGTTGAAAGTGGTGTTTATAATACAGGGATGTTTTTCTTATTGCTCAGCAGTATTTGCACAGAATCAAGGCCTTTTCAGCTTCTTGTGCTGCCACGCTGGTGAGGAGGCTGAGGTTTTATCCTGTTTTCAGCAGGGATAAAATTAATTTCTTCTCAGTAGCTGGATCAGTGCTGTGTTTTGGATACAGAATGAGAACATACTGATGTTTTGGGTTTTGCTAAGTTGTGCTTATCCTAAGTCTAGGACTTCCTTTTTTTTTTTTTTT